>JANHGC010009810.1:181238-197702 GCA_027560395.1 Boaedon fuliginosus | reverse complement strand
GCTGCTGGATCTAAAAAGAAAGGCTGTCCTACAGAGCAGAGTCTGTTTTACAGAAGGCATTTCTGTGTCAATTCTTATCCCAGCCTGGATGATAATTGAGTTATTTGATCTGATGGAAAAAATTATCATACTAAGTAGTAAAATGGAAGACCTGAACCATAGGTAGAAGCTCAGGACAAGACAGTAGAAAACACGGCCAAATTTTGAATGGGGTCAGGGGATGAGATGAATACCATGGGCCTTGTAAATTAAGATTCCCATTTCATTTTAACCTAAACTCCTAAAACCAGTTATGACTGTGCCTCCTTCTGGAATGCAGCCTTTGGCATGCATCCAAAGCCCAGCCTTTAGACAGAAAAAAGTTGCACAACCTTACTCTAGGACACTACTTATTGCATGGATCCATTTGGGAGAGAGGCAGCAAGTAGAGCTTGATGTGCACTGGAAATCATGAAGAAAGCTTGGAGGAAGGTTAATTTAATTAATAAATTAGATTTATATTTTGACTTTTGTTCAAGAGCTCAAGGCTTTTTGAAGCGGGGTATAAATCGAATAAAAATTCGATAAAAATCAATCAATCAATCAATCAATCTTTTAAAAATCATTTTTAATTTCCAGCACACAAGCTTAATTTCTATACGGTACTGATTTCAGTACTTTATCTTGAACTTTAAAAAAAATCATTTCACCTTACTTATAATCATTGACTATTTAAAACTAAGTAAATGTCATCAATAAAAAAGTATGATTCTGATCTTATTTGTTTGAATAATTTATGCAACACTAGTATATATGTATATTTGTATATATATATACAAATATATATATTTGTTTTCTGAGGTTTTCGTGGGTATTTGTATGTAAGTCTTTGGTTATTCGGGTTTTCTCCCGCATAAAATTGGAAGAATCTTGGCAACGTTTTGTCATATTGCTCCCAGAGGCTCGAAGCGGAAGGTACTAACCTGAAGACCAGCCTGAAGATGACGAGTGTGACCTCATCGAAACGTCGCCAAGATTCTTCCAATTTTACGCGGGAGAAAACCCGAATAACTAAAGACTTACATATATATATGTGTATAATTTTGGTGCGTATGCTGAGCTCCTGAGATGAATAGGTACAGTGTAAATTCAGCTGCACTGAATTATTTGCTTCTTTTGCTCTTTTTTTCTTCTACAAATATAATTTCTTCTACTGTTTAACACTATACGGTATCTTTTGGTTCACTTAAAGCAGTTTTACAAAAACCTTTAGTAAATACATATTTGAAATGATTGCCCTATTAACAAAAAATAATTGTAAAGGTAGAATTATATTTGAAGACACCGTCCATCAACCACCACAAAGAATGCCTAATTATTTCTTAGAACATATTCAGTATTTCTGAGGCAGACAAAAAAATTAGGCATAATTAGGGATTTTTAAAAGGAATAGAAACTATCTGACATTATGAATGTTTTAAAAAATAAATAGCCATATTGCTTCATTTATTCTCATGCACATACAGAGAGAGAAATTGGGTATAAAAGTGTTTTATTGCCCTGCTTTTATCATAAACATTCAATTAGTGAACACCTGACTTGATACAAGTGTTTTAAATTTAGTAATAATCTTAATGTTATTTCCCGATGATGATCTCGCTTAAGACTACAAATCCTTGATGGGGAAGAATTTAAAGTTCTTTTTGACATCCTCCCCATATCTCTTTATTCTTTTAATGTTTTGCTTTACCAAAATATCCATTAGATTTGGAACCAGAAGACCTTCTTAGCTTAAACTATATATTGGTTCTAACACCAAGCCCCAACCCAAAGAAAAACCACCTCCCAAGAGAAGAAAGTTTGTTTTTAACAGGTGGCTGCAATTATGTACACTTGATGAAGATTTTCTCTTCCCAGCCCCCATCTTTTTTTTTTTTTTTTGGTCCCTGGCCTGTGCACCCTTCAATCTTGTCAGCTGTAAAATGGGTCTCTTTTTAACCCATAATGGATCTGCAAGATTAAAGGTGAAGTCATGAATTAGTCAAAGTGACAGCCCAGCACGATGGTCTGGCAGCAGGGGGTGTCTTTTGTATTCGTCCACTCTGACCTCTAATGCCACTCCATGTCTGTGGGAACTGGACAAGAAGAATGTTGGGGCGGAGTTAAAAAGCATTTAAGTGGCAGCTCCTGTTACTGGTCAGAGAGGAGTTGACATTCTTTGCCTGGAAATAGTCTGACATCATCCCACTCATACCTCCTCAACAGTCCATTCGCTGCCTCTTTTATGCTTGGCAAGGGAAAAACAATAGATCTTAGGGCATGGCAGAGATGCAAAAGGAGAACAGGGAAATCTTTCACCCAACTTGCTATTTTCAGTAGAACTTACACATTTTCAGCTCTGCAGGTTTGTTTTTACTAGTAAGGAACTGCTGGTTTTGTCAACTCATCCGCTTTTCAAAGCCTAACATTAACTAATTTGTTTTCTTTGAATATATTTTATTTGAAACACATTTGGCTAGAACAGTTAATTCTTCTTTGGAAAAAAAATCTAAACAAGGCAGATATATGATCCACATAAAAAAGTCCTGATAAAGTCCTGATTAAAAAAACCAACATATTTTGGTGCAGATCAAATCTAAGTCTGGTATGTTGTGCCATAAATGAAAAGTACAATAGCTAAGAAGCTTGCATTGTCATCAATTGTGAAAGATAATGGAAGGCAAAGTTCAACAAACTTGGAGGACCAAACGTTTAACCCATAATGGATCTGCAACAGATAGCCATGGATAGTCGCCTCACAGCTGTTGGGTCAGAGTGCTTGCAGAACACCATGAAGATTTCGAAGTCAATTGTGCGCAGTGCGCGTTTGACAGACAATCGGCAAGCGCGCCCATGAAGCAGGTAACCAGCAAACCGGTAGGAACCCACCCCTGCTGAGGACTATGCTAGAAGGTGATTAAAGTTGGCAAATCATTGGCCCAAAGCAAGTAAAACACATGATGGCATAGTAAAATTTGTGACGTTTGTGTATTTAATCCAGTATTTCTTAACCTTGGCATGTTTAAATTGGATCAAACCTAGCTTAGCTGGGTAGAAAAATCTGGGAGTTGAAGTCCAACTAACATAGACGTGACAAGATTGAGAAACATTGGTTTAGTTCTTTTTCAAGGGCTAGACAGAAGCATTTGCAGGAAAAGCCAGGGAAAGGAGAGGAAGAAATTATGAAAACAACCTTGCACTTTGAAATGCAAGCTCCACTTCATTGTACATGCTGTGTAACATAATATATATGTACAATATGGGTGGAATTTGTATTGAAAAGACCAATTTGATCATTAAGCACAATACTTGAAATTGCTCAAATGTGCTTGCATCTTGACTCCATACTGGCTCGGCCTAGAATAATGACTGAGGTGTCATTCCCAATTCTGGGATTCATTTCAGCCTGTGACATCTTATGGAGTGCTAAGAGTTTTCTACAGGATGTTCTCTATATGGACTGGATCTTTGCCTCTCCCAACTCTTTTGGGTAGCCAGAGGTGGGAGTAGTTTTCTGAATCTGTGGAGATTGTTAATGCAAGAGAAGCCCAAACAGACCATGGTACGTCTACTTTTAAAGTGGTGCCACCTGGATCCAGAATTGTTGATTAACAATCTAGAAAAAGAAGATTATTGTGATAGTGGTAATTGATCAACTGCTAAGCACCCCAGAGGAAACAGATTATCCAAACTCTTGCCAGTCAGGATTCACAGTTGGCCACAGAAGAGAGACACTGATCGTCATGGAGAAGGGTCCCTGTTATGATTCATTTAGATTTCTCACTGGTTTTCAGTATCATCAACAATGGTATTGTTCTGGGCCCTTTTCATGGATTGAGTATTTCACACAATGGCTTGTTTCTCATTAGATGGTTCCAACTAGTGGAAGAGGAAAGGAAAAGTCAACTCAGTGGATGCTTCCTTGTGGGGTATCACAGGAGACAGTTTTCTCCTTTCTAATTCTTAATATCTACTTGGAATTAGTAGGAGAACTTATCTAACAGTTTGAGACTTGGTACAATCAGTATTGTGATTTTCTTTATTATTAGATTTATATCCCGCCTCTCTTCACCCCTTTCGGGGGAACTCGAGGTGGCAATGATGTTAGACAGCTTTACATTGCCACTCCAGAGCATGCTGGTGATGCTGTTGAAGACCTAATGTTTGGAGATTGTGAGAGTCTGGATGGGAGAGGACAGGCTAGAACTGAATCCTACCAAGGCAGAGCTATTGTTCATCCATCAAGGTTCTCTGTATGCTCCTATGGTGTCTCTTGATGAAAAAGAACTCCCCTGAAAGAGTAGTTCCACAACTTGGAGTCATCCTGGACTTGTCACTTTAGCTGGTCTATCAGTTGTCGTCCTATCTGGGTGAGAGGACTTTGCTACCTTGATCAATGTCTCTCTTTGACGACCAGTTGTCAACTGTGACTGGCAAAGATTTTAAAAATCTGTTTCCTCTGGGGTGCTTAATAGTTGATTCCTTACCATTATCTCAACAGCTTTCTCTTTCTAGGTAGTTAACTCATGATTTTGTCACCACCCACTAGTAAATATTACAATATTAAAATCTGACTAGCCATGGTCATTTAAGACTGAATTTTTAAATTTGGGCTGTGCTGTCCAATTCTTTGAGTCAATCATTCTAAGATGTTCAGGTTCTTTCATTACTCTCTATATAGAAGAATAACAAATGTTTGCTCCATATAGAACAAGAAGAGTTTAAATTGTGTTTGGTTTTACATGAAGGACTTACCTTTTATGTACGGTATATAGAGCTTTCTCCCCCACAACAATTCATACGGTATGAGATGAAACCACGTGGGACAGCAGCTTCTTAAAAGTAAAAATAGTATTTTTGCTATTTCACACCAAATAGTATCCATATTTTAAGCTACTCCCACCACCTGCTTATAAAAACATCAAGACTAAAACAGCATTGTCATGATTACAAACCATGTAAATCAAAAGATCAGCCATGACAATATGTGGTACAGATTTTTGTCCTCGTTCCCCGCCCCAATTTAACCTTGACATAAAAGGTTTTTTGACCAGTGCCTGCAATTTATATGCTGCAGGACTTATACACATTTCCCATTATTTCGCTCCAGCCAGGTCTGACACCTTTAAAGCTTCAAATGATAATGCCACATTGTGAAGACAAAAGGAAAGTACATTGAAGATGTACCTGAATAGCAGGAGGAAAAAGAATCACATTGCCAAGTGTCGCTTAGCAACATGATATATGAAGAATATCTATAAGAAGAACCTACCACAAGACTGGACACTTCTGAATTTTCATTTTAATATTGCACTATAATTCTTTCCTGCTCAGTTACACTTTAACAGGTTTATAACAGTGGCTTACTATCATTATTTATTTAGGATACTTGGATCAGATTTGCATAATTTACACATACAAAATTTATTAGTATTTCCTATCATATCAACTTAGACCCAAAAATTGTACGTATTTTAAGGTACCACTATGTAATTCTGTAACTGAAATCTAATCTCTGCATTAGTTTATAACTTCCAAGGCAGATGATACTATGTGGAAAAAAGCTATGACATAAAGCTTAAATATTATTATAGCACAGAAATGCTTATGATTTTGATGATTTATGTTGTCTGTAAACAATAGGGGACAAAAAAAATTGACATCTGGCAAGTGTATAAAGACTAAAAAAAAATAAAAAAAAAAAACAGGAGGGAAGAAGAATGAAAGACAAGGTCAGAAAAACAGAACAACCAGTTATCAAGTGTAACTTTATTTCAAGGATGTTTCCTAAGCAGATACTACTATATTTGCTCCTTAATGCCCTTTTATTGCATGTTCCTAGTAGTCTAAAGAAATGGGCATGTGAAGTGGTTTGCAAACTGGTTACAATGGTTACAATGGTTTTTATGAAGGACCTCATTAACCTTCTCCACCAAATAATTCAACCATTGAAGTCACCTTGTATTTAATTAGCAATTCACCTCCACCAAGCGATTCCAGCAGGATCAAGTATTGAAAGCAGAGAATAGAGTTGTAAATATACATTTATAACCACAGTACATTTGAAACTAAGCACAAAAACCTTAAACTGATGATCAGTAGACATTTAATGAACAAAGTGGAATGAAGGAAAAGTATGATCTTAGCCAAGGCCAGGTGGTAGCCATCGGGAAATTCCAGGGTTGTAAGCTTGAGTAGAAAAGAAAAAAGTCTTCAGAAGAAATCAAGCCATTCTCTATTTGAGCCACTTTTACGTTAAGCTAAGAAAGATCAAGAATCAAAAAAATTAACTATTTCAATTGATATTACTGGCTATTACCTATAAAGTCCTGTGTAGAATTGGGCATCTCTAAAATTAATTACATTTTTTAAAAAATCAATATCAATTTTTTTAAAAAAATCATATGTTTTTGGAAAGGGGTTTTAAGACATCTCCGCAGAGCACCATTTCAGATTAAATTAATTGCCACAGGTAATATGTTTTTAATCTCACTTACCAAGTGCAAAGCCATTAGCAAAGGGGTTACTGCGGACCATGTAATGAAGGCTATAGCTTTCAAACATAAATTAAGATAAAAATGTTTTTGAATGCTAGTTTATTTTAAGATTTCAGGATTCTCAAGCAAGAACTCTGAGACATGACACAAGAACACTAAAATCTCTCAAGTGGTTATCCAAAACCTGAGTCTTCCAAAAACTGGATGTTAATTGTTGAAATCTTGCATTATTTAATTTTTTAAAGAATGTATTTTGTCCCTTGCATTAGAACAAGCAAATATGCTCAGGGTCTGAAAAACTGCCTTACAGCATCTGTCTGATAACACTGAGGAATGATGTTTTCAAATTTGCTACTCCTTTGGTATGTATTAGTTAAATGTCATGTTTCTCTCCATTCTTAACACTACTTACTTAAGTTAGGCACTCTATAACTTTAACCAATTACTCTTTAACTGACCTTAACAGTTTATCTACCTTGGGTGCACTATAGGCTTTTGCTACACAGGCAAATAATACAAAAAGGTTATATACCAGTTATATTGTGCACATACTCAATTTCGAGGTACAGTAAGGCCATTAGTGACCCGAGGCACTAAATTTACCAATAAGAGTGGTGTTAGTGAACTTACTGCTCATTCTATCTTCACTGCTTATCTCAATTTAAAGCAAAGCTTCTTTCTATTGTGCTTGAGAAATTATATACTGCTCACAGTAATGTACAATATTAAGGAAGGTTGCAAACAGATATTCCAAGACAGGTCTGGTTATGCCACCAGCAACTTGATTTTCCATAGCTTCCATGTTAGGCATGAGGCAATTGCCTGATGATCAACTATTTGGTAATAACTATGGTAATGGTGGTCACTTATATCTGTATATAACTTGTATACAGATACATAGAAGATGTGAATTTTGTAGAGGTTTCAAAATGAGGGTCTTTGATTCCAGGAGCCTACAAATAAATATTCTTCCCATCAGTTGCAAGGTCTGGCAAAGAAACATCCAAGATAAAGTTCTGGATGAAAATTGCAATGTGAAGCTGTGAGCTCTGCTGCTGATCCAGCACTGCAGGTTCCCTCCAGGAACTTGCCTGGACTTCTCCTACAAGTGGTCTCCAGAAATGCAGAAATTCTACATTTTGGAAGGCAAACTGGCTTGGTGATTAAAGGAAAGACCATGCAATGTATGTGATGACTTCTTTCTGTGAAACTCTCAAAGCAATTCAGGTTCCAGAGAACTTACCATTTGGCAGAACCCTATTACCAAGTTTTGGTAGTAAAAAGTAATATCGTAAATGTTTCAACAAACATAAAGTATATTAAAACATCTATGCTCTTTCTGTTTTAGCCCCCTATAGGATATTAAGGAAACTATCCTGTGCATGAGCATTAACACCAATTGTTTAAAAGATACATAACTAGGGGTGTTAGCTAGCCAACTTGGTCAAATTTTTTTCCTGTTCTTCTTGGTTCCCAAAACTCCCAAGAAAGCCATCACACTGGATACTGACACTAAGCCTGCATACTCACCTAGGTAAATCAAGTGTTGCAACCCTGAACCTCTTCTAATTCTTGCAAGAGGACACTTTATGATAGGAGGCAGCTTGCAATAACTTAGTTTTTTTTTAAGTTGCCAAAGAGATTTCAGTCCTTCTTTGGTTAAGTAAGAAATGGACAGGTGGGAGAGGAATAAGTATTCTAACCAGCTTTCTGTGCTTGAAGCTGGAGGGAAGAGAGGGACAGAGAATGACTTTGTTTAATGTGTGTGTTTAATGTGTGACTTAGGTAATTCTACTGCAAACAAGAGAAGGCAGGGAAAGAAAAGCTGTTAGTTGAAACCTGATATTGCCCGATTAATATAACATCTAAAGTGTATCTATGTACCAGACACCTATCTCCATTCCCTAAGATGGCTAAGAAATTCTGGGAATTGAAGTCCAAACCTCTTAAAGTAGCCAAAGTTGAGAAACATTGCTTATGAAAAACCCATACAGGGATCCAACTTCTGGATTCTCCTCTATTCCTGAAGGTAGCAATGACAAGGACAGGCTGGTGGTGGAAGTGTGTTTCCCAACATAGAAAAACAACTACCGGTAACTTGAGAGAGTTGAATCATGGCTTTTATTGCTAAAGGCAGTGTCTACAATCTCATAACGGTTTATACATTTCAGGATGATTTTATTATGAAAGTGGTTTAAATACTAGTAGCTCTTTTAAGAAGGTGGAGACCTGGGTTCTTAATGTGGAAATACAGTTAAGATATTTGCCAAACAATGAATACTTTAAGTAATGGGAAGGAAGACAATTTATTCATTTAATTAGATTGAGCTTTGTTCATTGACAAAGACTATTCATGTATAAAAACCAAGCAGAGAAAAATTGAGAAATAATATTAGGTGTATATGTAGGTAAATGGTGATTATAGAGAAAATTTTCTCCCAAGGCTGAAGCCAGCTGTAAATAGAGCACAAAGGAGGTTTAAAAGACAAACTTTCAGTGTCATCCATAATCACCATTCATGCCAAGGACTACTTTCTCTAAGCTGCTTCTCAAGTCTTGCGATTTACAGCAGCGCACTTCTTATTACAGGATACATTATGCAGAAACTCTCTGCTATATGATGGGACATGGCAACCCTGCTGTGAGAATGCCGATCAGCACTTCTTTTAAGGCCTTTTCTCAATTGTCAGCAAAGTATTTTTTTTTTAAGGTTAAAAGGTGTAAAATTATTCTGAAATGCTTTTCTGACCTGTCGTCTTTCACACTTTTAAAAGCCAGAGTTCGTTTTTCTTCTACCTAATTTTTTTTGTGTGTTGTTATTGATAATGGAGATATAAAATTCAGTCTTAGAAGCAGCAATAAATGCCATTAGAAAAATAAATTCATCTTCTATTTCATTACATATCTTTAAATGTCTGCATAAAATGTCTACAGATAAGTCTATCTGACGGACCAGAGACTAATTTTAAGTGCAGGCATATTTCAACTTTTTTGCCCTTCTACTGGTTTTATTCTGTTTTCAAATGCAATTAATAGCAAAAGAGTACTTTATAAACACTCATCTATATTTCATTATATGATCTAATGACACACTATGCAAAGTAATGATCAAATTATTTTTTAAAAAACTAGCATCATGGAGGTATAATTTTCACATAAACTATTATTCTAAAAATATTGTCTGCAGTTTGATAGGGGTGCAATGGCTCAGTGGTTAAGACCCTGTGCTTGTCAGCTGGAAATCTGGTAGCCTGGGTTTGAGACCCGAGTGCTATGCGATCCCATTACTTGCTGCAGCTCCTGCCAATCTAGCAGTTTGAAAACATGCAAATGCCAATAGATAAATAGGTACCACTTCAGTGGGAAGTAATAGTGTTTGGGCACCTCGGTGTACAGTCATGCTGGTCACATGGCCAAAGAAGTGTCTTCAGACAACGCTGGCTACCTTAGCTAAGAAAGAGGTAAGTATCACCTCCTAGAGTTTCACATGACTAGACAGGGAAAACCTTTACCTTTAGATATCCAAATGATAAAATACAGATAATGTTTTTCTCTAAACATATTTGTTCAGGTTGCTTTACTTTAATTATCCAAGCTGCATAATACAGGAATTGGAAGTGAATAATTCTAAAATTTTACTTCTAAATCCAAGAAATAAAATTTATTTATTTATTTATTTTATTCATTACATTGTTATGCCGCCCAACTCCCGAAGGACTCTGGGCAGCTTACAACATGGATAGCAATAGCACTCAGATTTTATACACTGCTTATCAGAGCTTTACAACACTCCCCAAGCAGTTACAGAGTCAGCATACTGTCCCCAAACAATGTGGGTCCTCATTGTCTGTGGTTTAAGATTTTCATTTGTGATTAGTTGTATTCCAGTACCAGGCCAAAAGTTTTTGAAAGTCCTTTCAGGTTAAGTTTCACAGGATATTTTGTGTGGCTGGGCAGAACTTTTTGAATCCAAAAAGATGTTTCAGAGTCATGAAAGCTATATCAGATTGCAAGATTTAGAGCAGCTACACTTTCCCACAACAGAATAATCCCAGGAAAAGTTGCAGCTGCTTTAAAGAGTTGCAGATAGTTGCTGTATTGTATGGCCTGAAGCACATTGATAGAAATGAATTTGAAGTACTCCATGGTGCCAGTATTTTAGGGAGTTGCATAATCGAACTTAAACAATTCAATCAATATTGCAATAATGGCAGATAACTATTTATTATAAAGATATCTGTCAGGGATTAGAGTCCCATTATTACATTAAGTACCTAGACTGTGCAAGAAAGGAAAACCGGGTGTGAGGGGGAGAGAGAAAATTAATATTGAAATAAAAAGTCACATAAATAACCAAACCAATGTCTTGATAGTTTCCTTACATTTTAAAAAATCAAAAGGGAAAATTTAAAAAAAAATCAAATCAGCTGTTTGTCTGATGTGCATAGTTTCAGAAAAGATGGCCTGTGAGAGAAAACAAAGCCATGTTACTGCACATTTCCCAGAGAGTACAAAAGGGAAGATGCTAATTAGTCAGTACTATAATCCAGTCTGAAATGGCAAGACACACTGTGCTCATTTGACACTTCCAGGAATAAGTGGAGCAGATTTGCTCTCTTCTCCTGGTTCCAAGAGCTTCTTGCATATCTCTAAAATCTACTCTGGCAACTATGAGATTCTCTAGGGTAGATTTTGATAGTCCCAGTTTTGCTGACGGGAATAGTTTTATCATCAGCAATGTTTCTGAATGTCATTCTATGAAAGCAGGAGCTCTCTACTTAGCTGTTCTACTGTATTGTATAGTTTTAAATTATTTAATTTGCATGGTTTTAACATGTTAATTACTTTTCTATTTATCTTTTTATAATCTGTAAGCCATCCAGAATCACTTTATAGGGGAGATGGGTGGCATCAAAATTTAATAAAACAAATAAATAAAATTCTATAAGTACCTGTAAGAAAGGGCTATTTAATACTATAAACAATTTTCAATACTACCATCTACAAATCTTTTTATACCACTTCTGAAAGAAACCCTTTATAGAAATAATGTGATATATTTTCAAATTGCCCTGAAAAAAATCTGTTGTTCTCTTCTTATTGTTTTCTAGCAGTCTTTCTTAGCAGAAAATCTCCAGCTTCTTCTATATTTTCCCTTGTTCCCAATTTTAATAACATCTACTGCTCCTTACTGAGTCTTCTACCTATACTTTTGTATAATGCTTCAACTGTGTCAAATAAAATTTGACAAAACACTAACAATGAAGGTTCTTAAGCATTCCAGATCAAATAGTGTATTTGAGTTTTACAATTCAGTCATATGCATATTTGGAAACATTTCCATAACAGGCTATAAAGACTTACCAAGTAGTTTTAGGATAGCAACCCTTAGCAAATTAATCCTACAACTGAATATGAATTTGTTGTAAGAGAAAAAGAGGTTTTTTTTAATGTGTGCACTATGCATACTCCTATTGTAACAGAAGTAGCTTTAATAAGTTTGTAATCATGCAATAGTTATAATACAATACAGTACAATATATAAATATTATTATTACCATATATTTCAATGTCTCTCATTGCTTAGAAAGTATTCTGAGTTCACTATATCTTTTCATCAATAGATTTCAGCTAAATGGTGGAATTGCTGAAGGAAAAGATACACTCCAGTCTAAACACAAAAGAACAATTGTCACAATCTTAGGCAAACTTACCGTACTTAGAATCAAGTATCAGTGAATTCAGTAGGAACTTTTTCTCAGTAAATCTGAATTATATTGGGTTCTAAGTGATTCAAGTTAAACACCAGAACATAAAAGCTAATGAAGAAAAAATTGATGTGGATTTCCAAATAATTTAACATACCACATACAGAAAATTAAATGAGGTAACAGCACCCCCTTCTGAGAACAAATACTGAATTCTTGAACAACCCTCACTTTACAGCATACTGTAATTGAGACTTTTTTGTTTTGGTCACTTCACTTTCTTAACTAAGTTCATTATTTCAGTCCACTTTTCTTCATGTGCAGGATATGAAGAAAACATGACTATAAACAGAACTGAAGCCAATACATACATGTTATATATTTAATGCATGCTTGTTAATTATGAATATAACATTCAAATCATAGTTTGAAATAAACATACTTCAGTTCAATCCTATTCAATTCAGTCCTGTTCAGTTCAAAAGGTGAAATTATTTGGCTGAGCAGATAAAAGATTCATCTCTTGATTAAAATTACTTTTTTCTTGCCAATATCTGTTAAAATAATATTTTACCAGGTACTTTTATTTACTGGCTTAATTTGTCTGTACTTTTTCTTCCAAAATGTTCAAAGGGGTTTATAATATATTCAAGGATTTTTTAAAAACAGTAAATAAAACTTGATATCTCTCCCTTTAAGTTTAAGGAGGTGTACATAGCATTCCGACCTCCAACTTTTCTTCACAACTACGACCCTGGTTGGCTGAGAGATGATGACTTGCCCTGGAGCTTTGATGACTAAGATGAGATTTGAAGTTGAGTTTCCAAAACCTCAACTGAATACTGTAAACATTCCACTACATTGATTCATGAATTTATTGGCTTCCTCAGGCTTGGATCCACAGATATCTTAAACCAAAAAGCTCCCAAAACACTTGTGCATCCACTTGACCTTTCCACATCTAAATCCCCCTGGATTATGGTGTAAAGCTGCAGGGGCTTCTGAAAGAATGGAGGGTTGCTTTGACTCCCATCAATCAGTTTTGGAAATTCCTCTCTCTCTCTTCATCTCCTATTTTACTTTAGTCATGATGTACCGACACATCTTCCAGCTGTTCAGGATTTTTTTTCAGGAGAATATAGGTAGCTGCAGAGGAGAAATTGATCCTTTTATGTATTTCTATTCTTAAGAATCTAAGACTAATTCCAATGTTGCCTACACTGCATAAAATGAGTTCAGAATGAGTTATATCAAAAACATAACCAATATGAATATAGAAAAAACAGTAGCCAAAAATTCAACCACTAGCCCTAAAGAAGAGCATGTAATTGAGTTACTATTGGCTAATGGCCAGAATGGTCTGGTTCAGGCATAAACCAAAAGCAATGAAACAGTTTTGAATAATAATCTTATAAATAGGTTTATTTATTTATTTATTTATTTGTTTGTTTTGATTTATACCCCTGCCTCATTTCCAGGTCAGAGGTTCATACTATACTGAATGTTTGGCTATCCCTTAACCTAAGATTATAATATTCCTTTTTAAAGACAATCTGTTAAATTTGCCAAATTTCCAAGATTAAACAGAAATTCTTGCAAATTCTTTACTTTGCTTTAAAACTTTGAGTTAAATTTATTATAGTTGTAAATTATTGCACCATAATCTGATTTAAATTCTAATGTATTAGTATTGAGCTAAAACTTCAAAATTGAAATAAAATATGCTAATATACAGATTTTATTAATCTCATTGAAAACTCTTGTACTAAGTTTATAATACTTACAAATTTCTTTTCTCTCTCTTTTTTATATGTTTTATTCATTCTTTGTTTTTCTTTAACTGTACTTGTATAATTAATAAATTAATAGGCTTGTTTAGGCAAAATTAAGAAAACTACAAAGCAATGATTTATGACTTATTGCATAAATGGTCCCCCTTGGTAGACAAAGGAGCCATCAACAACACAAAGTTAGTGTAACAATAATAGCAGCAGGGGATCAGAGTGCACAAACTGCAAGCAATCGTTGACTTACGGCAAAAATTCAACCCAAATTTTATGTTGTAGAGTGAGACATTTGTTAGTGAGATTTGCCCTATTTTACGACCTTTCTTGCCACGGTCATTAAGTGAATCACTGCAGTTGATAAGGTAGCAACCTGGTTAAGTGAATATGGCTTCCCCATTGACTTTGCTTATCAGAAGATCACAAAAGAATGACACGGAAATTCATGAAGTCAAGTGTTCCATATTTTTAAGAAATCATTGTGAAAATGCCCAAAGGGGAAGAACTCAAGTTCCCAAATAGACTGGAAATAGATACAGCGGAATACTTCTCTATTGTTGGCGATCTGAGAATTGAAGCTGCCAGATTTGATTGAGCCCATCCCTTGTTTTGAAGCCTGAAATAAAACTTGCATGAAAAAAAATGCTCACAAAAGATGATCACATGACCTTGGGACACAGCAACGGTTATAACTGTGAACCAGTTGTCAAAGCATCTGAATTTTGGTCACATTATCATAGGGATGTGACAAAGATCATAACTAAAAACGGCCATTTTTCAGTGCCGTTGCAAAGATAATTCAAAATACATTGCTAAAAATCAAATTGCAAGGTTGTTTTTACCTGTTTCCACCTATCTTATTAAGGGATCCTATAATTTTTTTGTACAACTTAATTAAAGTTCTTCCGCCCTTGATCTAGAAAATAAATTCAAATGTGGAGCTCTTTAGTGTTTCAAGTGGCAACAGTTGTAAGCAATTCACTTGAAAGTTGTGTATCACGAAGATGACAGAAGAACGTTCAGTGAGCCTCCTTTTGTTGATGAGTGAAAAATTTTTGCACTGGTGTGTGATAAAGGTTCTCCCAAAAACAAGAAAAAAAGAAGCATGTAAGGAATCAACCTAACAAATCTGTTAAATATAATGGGACTAAAAGACTGGAAGCCACATAAATCTCAGAGAAAATTGCACAGATGAAATCTGTGTTGAACATTGGAACTATCTGGCACATTTGAGTCCTGGCCCCCTGAAGATAAGACTTGAAAAGAGGATATATTGCCTATCGATAGCTCAACAGAGCAGGTCCTTTTGAGCTTCAGAAATGTATTCTCTTTGCCCCTCTGTACACACACACACACACACACACACACACACACACACACACACCATGATGCATATACATATAGATATCACTTATTAGTGTCTTTCTAAGCATGTTAGCATTTTCCCATTCATTATTTAAGCAATATTTTTCCAAATAGGCTTTTTGATAAAGAAGAATGCTAATACTATCAACCTTTGCTGCCTTTGTTGAATTATTCAGGCAAGATTGTTAACAAAAGATGTTGTTTGTTAAGGTATTGATTGACTGTCTCATGCTATATTTCCTGCTATAAATATCAAGCCCAATTCTTTGACTGAGGAATGCAGCAATACACCTGGAGGGTACTAGCATAGGCTCTCTTCCTCCATTTCCCAGCTTGCTTTCTGTAGGTGAGTTGTGGCTTCCACAATTCCTCTCAATAGGAGATATAAATCTGTTTTCTTACCACATAAATCTGTCTAGATTCAAGCTGTATTTAAAGCAGATTTCATCATTTCCCCCCTCAAGATATAAAAATTATATTGATTATATCAAATAAAAACAGACCTGCTCAGTGAACAAATTAAAATATGCGAACTGTACAAATCCTCGTACGATTCCACTTCTTATTCCCTTCATTGCAAACACTGTCCATTTCTGCTTATACTTTATTTTCTGCTTTTAACTGGATAGCACTCCATTAAGTAATGGATTCAGTAATGGGTCCTTTTATCCTATGACTGTTAAATTTACTCAAAAGGCTTCAGTGAGGAATGCTGTCAACTGTTGAAAATCCAAGTTTCAATGCTGACAATCAGCATTTTCCACAGCAGCCGATAACCTCTTCGAAGGCCGATTAGGCGGAAATTATTTTTGCAGAATCCATACTGATTTTTCAAGTTATGTTTGTTCTTTTTCAAGCTTACTTTCTATTTAACGATGTTTTTCTATCACTTTGCCTGTAATAGAGATTAAACTGCTTGGCTTACAATTTCCTGGACCTTCCCTTGATACCTTTTTTTAAAGGTAACATCAGTTATCTTCCACTCCTCTGGCACAGGGACTGTTTTATAAGCAGACAAAAGGATTTCAGAAGGAACACATGAAGGAAGACTAATTTTTCCAAGTAAAATAGAAGCATGAGAGAAGGAGGGCT
>JANHGC010009810.1:169215-181138 GCA_027560395.1 Boaedon fuliginosus | reverse complement strand
CTTACAAACTTCCTGAAATAATGCATCCAATGCAAGAAGGATACTGAGAACCTGGAAAGAATACAAGGAAAATGAGAAAGATGCTAAGCCCATGGAAACTAAATTCTATGAAAAATGGGTAAAGAAACTGGGTTCATTTAGCCTAAAGAAGAGGCTAAGGGGAGACATGATAGCAATTTTCCAATACTAGAAGTGAGGAAGCTTGAACCTTGATATAAAGAGTAATTTCTGACTACAATGCTGTAAAACAGATTTTTTTTTTGCCCAGAGATGGGCAATTAAGAAATAGGAAAAATACATACATACATACATACATACATACATACATACATACATACATACATACATACAGTGCATATTTTATTAAATATAGGCCTAGCAGCCATACTGTTGAACTAGGAACATGCCTAAAGGGAAGGGGAAGAAAGCTGAGAGGTTCCATAATGCTAAAGATGCTACTTTTCTGCTATATGTGAAACAATTAATGGAATGTTCCCAATACTACAAACATTTCAAAATACATTTAAAATGTGATAGTCCGCCTTATTGTATAATGTTGATCTTTATATGAATTATATTTTTGGTTTTACATTGTATAGGATATGTTTTTACTCTGTTGTACGCCGCCTCGAGTTCCCCTGATGGGGGAAGAGAGGCGGGATATAAATTTAATAAAATAAAATAAATAAAATAAAACATATCATACTCCATTTCTAGGGTTCAGAGTTCTCTGCATACTATGAGCCTTGCATAGCAGAGAAGATGCAAATCTGAGCACTACAGACAGTCCTCGCTTTAGTGAACACAATTGGGACCAGCAACTCAATTGCTAAGCAACATGGTTACTAAGTGGGAAATTATTGACTGCGACCAAATTTACAAAGTTACTTCCCTTTGGTCATTAAACAAAACAACATAGTTGCTAAGTTCTTTACCATGCCTCTCTCTAACAAATGATTGTACAGAAGGTCCACTCTGCCCTGCAATGCTTTCGTATATCAGTCTTCCCCAGCCAGATGCGCCACTCCCCAGATGTATTACAATCCCAATACATTCAGAGGGCACATTTTGGGCAAGACTGGTTTATAGATTCAGTGCATCAGTTGGAGAGGATGGGAGCAAAACACAGGAGAACTACCGTTATATCTTTTAAAATGTATCCCCAGTTAATGTTTTAAGAGTTTATAGAAGGCATGATTTGGCTAAAATTAAAGCTAAAATAAGGACTTCTTCCTATTCTAATAATTGAAACTCTTTTTTTTTTTCTGAATTCCATCTTGCGTGGACTTTCAAAATGCAGGTGAGTAAAAGGAATGATGGAAGAAGCAGCTAGAAATGGACTTCAGAACTTGAAGAAACCAGTACCAAGCCCCGCCCCCACTTATGTATCAGTGTGAGGGCATATCATAATACATCCCCCAAACACTTATGGAACATTTATCTCTCCTGAGTCTAATTATCCAACAAATCAATCTAGTAAACATTCCTCACAGCATGGGTCACTCTTTATGTAAAATTATAGGGCTTAGAATATTTACTAATTGAGCAAGCTGATTGGCTGCATATCTGTAAGTGTCTTCTAATATATTTAATTGCAATGTTTTTGAATCTGTATAGTCTGAGACCCTCTCAGAATCAGCACTTAGTCCCTTTCACAATTATAAATGTCAGCAGCAATAAAGAGGCTCTCCCTGTCTCCAAAGTGAAACACAAAATTAATCTTATGTGCCTGGCATAAGGACTCGGAGCTTTTTTAAACTTCCATTATTGAAAATTATGGGATTAGAAGGGGAAAAAACATCTATGTACATCATGTCTAGTCAAAAACCAAAGGGCCTGTTGAGTTAAAATCACATTTATTTACTGTATTTAGTATATTTTATGGATGTGCAAAGCTTCAAAGGACACCCACTTCAGCATTGCTTTGAGCGAAGCAGTCCACTAGAAATCAGACATTTTTTCCTTTTCTGTTTTTTCTGAGGTTTCTTTTAGCTCTTGAACTTGCTGGAAAAGGTTTCCTGGTCCAGGAGAGTCTGGCTGCCACCAGGACTCCTGTAGGGCGACCAAACCGATGTAGAGATTAAAAAGGATGACCTTGATGAAGAGAGAGGAGATCCTTTGCCAAAGCAACAACAAGGGACACATTGCTAACTTCAAATAATGAAGGCCATCATGACAAGGAAAGTCTTAGCTCAGCTTTGATTGTGGACCAGTTGCTGCCTTACCTGGAATGTGAGGACCTTATAACAATGACTCATGCACTGATCATCATTCACCTGGACTACTGTAATGCTTTCTACATGAGGTTGACCTTGAAAACTATCCAGTATGCAGCACTCCAAACGTTGTTAGATATCTATGCCAACATGAGCACATTACATATATGTTTCAGATCCAGCACTGGCATTCTATTAGCTTCTGTATACAATTCAAAGTCCTGATTTTATCCTTTGAAGCAACACATGTCTTGTATCTGAGGCATCTCCAGATCAACCTTCTCTAAATAGTCCTGACTACCCCATGCCAATGTATTTCTGGAGAACCTTTAGATGGGTCTCCACTTTTGCAAGGCCAAAGGAATGAAGGGAATAGAGTCTCACAGGTTTTCCTTAGCAAAGACAAATTTAGGAAGAACTGAAAACTAAAATACTCACTACCTATAAAGAGCCTCTCCCTCAAAGCTGTGTACTTGATTTGACATACTGCCCCACATAATGCTATCAGCCATCACCTTATTAAAATATGATTAATATATTCAAAACAAAATTAGTGAGAAGAGCATTTGAATTCTGATTATTGTTATCTACTTATTTACTGGAGATTTTAAATAATTTTTGTAGCTGTTTCTCACATATTTTGTAGTATGTTTTTTTTTCAAATTTCACCTTTCTTTAATAATACTATACAATGGACATTTTAAGGTATTGAAAATCTGATATATTGGAAGCCATCAGGAGTCAAATAACAAAGGAAAACATGTAAAACAAAGGGAAAGCTAAAAATTCAGGAGTCAGTTTGGTGTCGTATTTAAAGCACCAAAGTAGAAACTGAGAGATTGTGAGTTCTAGCCCTAGTTTAGGCACTAACCCAGACGGGTGACTTTGGGCCAGTTATTCTCTCTCAGCTCTAAAAAGAAGGCAAGGGCAAACCACTTCCAAAAGTCCAAACAAAATTGCAGGGATTAGTCTAAACAATTGCCAAAAGTTGAAGTCCCCCCCCCCAAAAAAAAAACTTGGGAAGACCGGGATGCCATTCCTCCTGTAATCTTCCTGTATTGCTGCTTTTATTACGAATACTTTAAACTATTTTTAAAATGCCTTGAATTCATTAAAGTGCTTCCTAACACAACAAATTAAAAAAAAAAAATCCTATTTGCATGGAGTTTGAAGTAACCTTCCGCCCCCCTGCCCTTCTCCCCCTTCCTGCAATACCCCATTCCCAAATTAACTTGTCAGGAACATCCTCTGGGGCTGTATTAGTCCATTCTTCTCTCACTGCCACTTCCCCCCACCCTTTTGGTAAGATGCCAAAGCCTGTCAATTAACAGTAAGCCTATCCCTTATGAACAGAAGCAGGGGCTGTGATCATGTTCAGCTAAGATCAAGGATTAGTAAATCAGTATGGCTCCAGATTGCAGACACTATTTAAACCCCACAGGCCTCACAAGCCAACACAGCATATTATGTTCTGGCTGGACATAGAGAACTGAATCTCTTGGTTACAGGAGAGTTCCTCTTTTCCCCCCTACCTTTCCAGGCCAGTCAATTACACAACTTAAAACAAGCACTGATTTTATCGTCAACCTGGTACGATCAAATGTCAGCTTGCTAGTCCTCGTTTTATCTAGGTGCTTCCATCAAATTAAAGATATTCCATTACTCTGGTGATAAATTATAGAAAAATGGTTGTTCAAAACAAACAAACAAAGACATTTGAGGCTAACAAAAAAAAGGAACAGTAGCCTTTCAAACAGGAGTGTTGTGGGGCAGGGGGTATGTTTATTCCTACAGGAAAACCCTCCCACCATTCATATATTCACTGAATAAGAGTTCTCATATAGAAGCATTTATTATGGTTCCTTGCATAGTCAGCTGGATGTTCAGACTGGATCTGGCATTTTTATCCATCTATCAAGTCCTTCCCAAGGACCTGGGATAGGCATATGTGGATGTCTGATGGTGCTAAAGATATAATTGCAGGATGTAATCTGTTCTGAGTAAAGCTGCCTTTTGCAATTGACTGATGGTGATTTTGTCAATACCAATGGTGTTCAAGTGATGCTTCAGTTGTTTTGGTATTGGACCCTACTGCTATTGGTACTACCTTTGCTTTCTTTGCCACAGTCATCATATTTCTATTGCCAGGTTTTTGAATTTTGTTATCTTTTCCAGTTCTTTCTCTTCTATTCTGCTGTCTTCAGGTACTACCATGTCCACAGTTTTCTTATAAAAAGTATAAGAAATACTTTTTTAATCTTTCATAATGACAATTGTGAAGGCCCCACCAGTTGCTTTTTGCAGGCAAAAGGTATTTCTTACAGATGTTTATGTGTTATGTTTATGTTTATTAGATTTATACCCTGCCTCTCTTCCCCAATCAATGGAAATGCAAGGCGGCTTACAACATTATTAAAATACAATAAATACCATTAAAATACAATAAAATACAATAAAACAACATAAACATCATAACCAATAAAAGCTGTAAGTTAAAACTATTAAAACACAGTCATACAGCCAGGCATACAACCATTCTTACAGGGGAGTTATTCAATTCCACACCCGCTGGCAAAGCCAAGCCTTCAAAGCTCGTCGAAAGGCCAACAGATTGTCCAATATGCCATTGCTGCTTCTTGTTATGCCATTGTTTGTAGTCAGTCTGTGTGATCTTTTGTGATCCACTGTTTCTTCAGTTTCCTTACGGAGTTGGCACTTGCTATCTATTGCTGTCTTCTCAGTTATGGCTTTGGATGCATTTTTATTTTAAGGCTTAGTCTTGTGCAGCCAGGATTACCCTCCCTGAATCATTCTTCAATTTCCCTCCTCTTAGCCATTGCCACTTCTGGTTATTATTGGTTTCCTTTGCTTTTGGCCATGTAATACTTTGTCTTCCCAGGCCTCTTTTCTGTTCTTCATTTGGTCTTCCTTGTAGGCCAGTTTGGTCTCTACAGTACTCGGTAGGATTTCCTTTATACTAGCTTCAGTGCATCTTCTTCACTGACCTTCAGATATTCTTCCAATGCCCTTTTTCATCTTCATCTATCTGATGTACTTGCAACATCTGATGTACTTGCAAAGCCTCTGGAACCAGCTCCAGGTTGAGATCAGGACCATCCCTACCTTGTTGACCTTCTGCAAAGCTGTAAAGACCTGGCTTTGTCAGTCGGCCTGGACTTGATTTGTCTCCTCCTTGAATGTGTTGATTGTTGATTAGTTTTTTATATTGTATTATATTGTGTTTCAAGTTGTTGTTAGCCGCCTTGAGTTCCCCCTGACCAGGGAAGTGAGGCAGGGTATAAATTTAATAAATAAAATAAATAAATAAACATTCCATGCCCACCCATTTTCTTTGGTAAGTAAAATCTGTGAACGTCACTTTGAGAAGAAGGGCATGATTCATTGTCATTATTTTCTAGTCCTCCTATCCAGGGCTTTTAATTCTGCTTGAGTTGCATCCACTATTCCAGGTATGTAACTAATGATTGGAATTGCCCAGGTGTTAATTGTGCCTTGATGGTATTTCCTCCATTGACTTTGAAGTTTAAGATCTTCTTCACTCTCTTGAAGTCTTCACTTCTAACCTTTTTCTTGACTTCAGTGTGCTTAATGTTGTCAGCTTGAAGGATGCTCAAGTATTTTTGGGATCATCTTCATCCAGATTCCTGATGTTATTGCCATAAGGCATCTTGATTCCTTCAGTTTTCACTATTTTTTCTCCTTTGATGGTAGTCATATTTGTCCAGTTCAAATTTGATTGCAATATCCTGGCTGTATATATGGCAGTATTGAGCAGCAATTCTATTTCAGATTGTGTTTTTCCACACAGCTTCAGGTAAAGTAGGTGGAGTAGTCTGTCAGATGTTTTTGTTAGCCATGGCCTGAGTTATTCAGTATTGTTGACAAAGGAATCAGTGCAATGAAAAATAGTGAAAGTGAATCTCTTTGAAATATTCCTCTCTTGACATAAACCTCTCCCAATTTATCACAATTGACCTATAACAATGTCTTCCATTGTACTACTGATATTTGCTTCTGATGTTTCTTCTGACTCCTGTTTTTTCTAGGCACTTGATTATCCTATCATGTCACATGATTCATGTGGCAAGGTGTCAAACAATTTCTTTAATCAATCCATGACACATTCAAGTTGGTCTTCCTTCTCTATGTGTTGCCCCACTTCCCATACATACACGCGTGTATGGCAAGAGTTCTACAGGTGTTTATTCAAACCCCTGAAACAGATCCTCAGAAAGCACCCTTGTTTTGCAGCTCTGGATTTCCACTCAGTACAGCAAGAGTCACTGGATAACTGAGTCCAATGAGCATAAACGAAGTCCAGAGAAGCTGTGCAGGAGTCAAACAGGCCAAGATACATGGCATGAGCACACAAGGCACAGAAATAGGCACTAAGATCTTTTTGTTTGGTAATATTTTCAGTCAGCCATATATTTAGACTGAAAAAGTCAGATGTTTATTAGTAGTAGTAGTAGCAGTAATAGTATTAGTAATAATAGTAGTATATATCATCATACCTAACATTTCTGCCTATTTTCCAGATTAAAATCCTGTGAGGTAGGTTAGTCTAAAAAAGCACCACATGGCTTGGATTCCTAAGAGAAGACTAGAACTCACAGTCTCCCCTTTTCTGGCCCAGCACCTTAAGTGATACACTAAACTGGCTCTCTGTGATCATGCACTCAGAGATTTGAAGTCAAGCCACATGTGCAGATAGACACCTGGGAAGGAC
The DNA here is from genome assembly GCA_027560395.1 of Boaedon fuliginosus. Taxonomy (NCBI): domain Eukaryota; kingdom Metazoa; phylum Chordata; class Lepidosauria; order Squamata; family Lamprophiidae; genus Boaedon; species Boaedon fuliginosus. Next base: position 174,172 of record JANHGC010009810.1, on the reverse strand, counting down.
ACAATTATTATATAGATCTTATTTATATTTCATTTATCCACCAAAGCATTTAAGGAAGGCAACGTTAATAATATATACATAAAAACAGGACTAAAATTAAAACATAAAGGCAAAAGTCATGAAAACCTATTGATTTAATTTATTTATTGCTTCAACCTTAGCAGATTCTAGGCAGAGAGTAGATATTAATAAATTAAATACAAGCAATAACAATAATAATTAAACACAAAAAGCCCACCATACAACATGCTCACCATTGGGACTCTTCCAATTCACATGGGCACATGCCAGCAACCAAATCAGCTCCCACGATAGTACTGCAATATGTACTAAGCCAACAGACCTCCCCATTTTGTAGCACCAGAAATTTATTTATTTATTTATTTATTTATTAGATTTATACCCCGCCTCTCTTCCCTGGTCAAGGGGAACTTGAGGCGGCTTACAATGTGTGAACAGCCTTCAAAGTAACTGGATATTTCAAGGATACCCCATGAAAAGTAAATTACCTGTGCAGTATTTCAACCATGAAATGACAAAAATACGAGTGACTGTTCACAACCTAGAAATTGATAGTATGAAGCCAATTAAAAGATACCTCATAAAGAAATATATTTAATCCACCAAAGTCTGTCTAAATACATACAATTTGTATTTTGAAAAAATGTCAACCAAGAGGGAATTAGCTTGGCCCCTGTAGGACAGAATTCCAGGGCTTGAAGGAGCAACCTCAAGAATGTTCTCTATTGCATCTTCCAAGATGACCAGGTGCTCCCAAAGAGAATAAACTTTGTGCAAATAAACAGGCGAATGTGGTCTTCAAAACAATTTAATCTCACATTGCATAGAGTTTGTAGGTCATAACAGGAACCTGGAAACAGATTGGTCAATCTTCTGGCTACAGCATTCTGCACCAAAATCTACAAACACTTTTCAAAAGCGGTCCTTGTAGAATACAGTAGGTTACAATATTGCACATGGTCTATAAAATAAGTTATTATCATCTTAAGAATAGGAACAAACATACTTTTAATCCTTGAAACTTCAACCCGTACGTGCCTCCAACATGTATGGGATGAGAATCCTGGAAACTAAGGCATCCAGGTGCAACACTCAAGCAGTGATTGTGAGTCTTCAAGTAGATGTAATTTCATTCAACAACAATGGGATTTGTTTGTTTATTTTCAAGTGCTTTTAAGCTGCTTCAGTTGTACAACATGAATTCTCATTCCCAATGTCATTTAATTGCTCAGGAATATAATTCTGTTTTACTTAAATTAACAGGTTGTTTACTTTGAATATCCAGAATGCTTCAACTGTTTTATCCTTTTCAGGTATTTGCAAGAACATTTTTATTTCTATCAGGGAACATCTTCATTACTCCACACACTCATGAAATGATGATGGCTGCTTGGCCAATCTATAATAATTTTGATTTAGAAGTACTGAATTGGATCTAATATTTTAATTCAAAGTCAAAAGGTAGATAGAGGTCCATTTAATTCATGTGCTGTGTACACAAAGGCAGGGGGTGAGAAAAGAAAAGAACCCCCTTATGCTCTTTTTTGTATTACTTAGAAAAGTGCAGATCTCTTTTCATGCCTGATCAAGTGACAACAGAGGGAGCCAAGATATTTATTGCCAAGTAGAAGAATACAAAGTCAAGATGATCCACAGGGATTTCTCTACTGCCTGAATGCTATACAAAAACAAATGATATTATCAGGAAATGATCACAGAAAGCAAGGCTCTTTGCTCTGATAGAAACAGTCTTTATTAACCTTTCTTTAAAACAACATGGGAGTAAAGTCAAACAACAATGCACAAGGTTGACCCTGTTTTACTCTGCCCTCTCCTTCTCATTTAATCAGGGGCCAAGCATTTAAGTTCTGCCACTGAGAAGAAAATGTTGTAACAGAAATCCTCTTAAATATAAAGGAGATGCTTCAGGACCAGTTAAACACAGGTAAATACTACTGAATTATCCCCAGTGTGACTATTTCTGCTTAAAGATATACAGTCTATTTAATGAGACATGACTTACAAATTCCTTTTGAAAATCATTTGTTCCATTTGTTCTTAAAATGATTAATTTGGCCTACTGATTTTAGCGATTCATCTCAGGCACAGCAGTTCTGAACCCAGCCCAACAGAACTGAAAAACAGTTGGCTTGAACTCAGATGGTACCCAAGAATTTCCATGCATCATACATTCTGTTGCGTGTGTGAGAACTGAAGAATGTAATGTTTATTTCTTGTTTTAAACAAACCTATGCCTTTGTCACATAATCAATATTGTGTGTTCATCTTGTAAAAGGGACCTAGAAGATAGTCCCTTCTAACACTCGTTATTCTGTTATTCTGCCTTCTAAACCTTGACTTTTTAATTTTAAAGCACATTTCTAACCATCATGTCCTTTGGCAAGATTTCTAGATGTTTTTTTTATCTTATAATCTATCTAATTTCCTGCCTTTCACTATGACTAGCTATTTCAATGATTTGCAATCGTGGGGAATAACTGTAGCTCAATCTGTATTTCAATGATCCTAAACTAACGCACTCTTTTTTCCTCCTTCACGTTTCTTTCTATCCTTTTTTGAGTTACAATGAATAGAATGGGGCAGACAGTAAGAATTCTGCAACTAGGCGCTAGAATACTTATTGGAGCACAAGATACACTGTATAATATATACAAGAAGAAAAAATTTTCTCAGTCCCAAACAGTCTCAAAAGAAGAGAATATCTGTAATTTAGACCTGAATTGAGGGGTTTGGGTGTGATCAATATGATCGCACTGATGATGTTACCTAGTTGGGTAATGAAAGTTCAGTATGCAAACAACCAAGCTCAGAGACCACCAACAGCTCCACAGTTTTCAGTCATTGCTCCAAACATCTATAGTTATTTACAAGACCACTGCTAACATTTGTACAAAATGTTTTTTGCAACCAGAGCATCAAATTACATCACATGGCAATTGCAGCTTCTCCGTTCTTTGTTCTCCCTTTTCTTCTACAAGGCATGCACAGATGGGTGGTAACTGGGAGGGCTACTTTGCCTACTGTTCCCATTGTGTCATAGCACCTTTGTGCAGTGCAGAACTTACACATCTGCTTGCAGCAGTCCTGGTTGCTTCCATAATCAATGATATCATGATATATCAGAAAGAGAAAGGTGAACTGAGAAGGCCTTTGCAACAGGGGACTCATACAGTATAGGGCAAAGTTTGATTTACCTCTCTGCTAAGTCAAAATGGTAAAGGGGGGAAGGAACCCTAACCCTAACCCAACCCACATACCAGGCAAGACATCTAGGTTGTAGTTACTATGACTTGTACTAATTTTATGAAATGAAACACTAGTCTTGTAAGAGCCCTGAAAAGTAAACTCCTTTTCACTGAACAAGTATTTGAAAAGATGTCTTGGAAGTAGCTTTTCTTTGGGGTTGTATCTTCACAGGTTAAACTTTCTGAATAGTTTTCAGAACTAATTTAAGGAATAACTAATTATACATTTAGGGTGCATATTTAAAAAGAGAAGTCAGAAGAATAATTATAGTACAGTGTATCATCTTGAAAATTTGGTGACCTAAATATTTGGTTTTGCATCAGGTAAATATAATCCAAATATAAAAACCACAACTCCCGTATATATATATATATATATATATATATGAATAAGCATCTGTTTCATTTGCAGCTCTGTTTCCAATATTTGTGGTGCAATCATCGTATGTGTGTGTGTAACAGTAACTATGCAGTTTAGCATACAGAATAATGTAATTACTCATTCTTGAATAGCAGGATAATTACTGTCACTGAAACCCACATAACATACAGATCTTTTTGTTCTCTTTAAAAATGATAAATACTACATTTTCCCTTTTGGCACAGGGCACATCTTTTTTTCTTTCTGAATTTCCTTCGTCTTCTACTGCTCTTGAATTATATACAATTTGGAATGAATTATGAGATGTATCACTAAGTCAATAGCAAGAAGAGCGACAAGATTATTTGGGAATTTGCAAAAATAGAAAAGTCAGTGTATGTCTTGAAGGATATTATGGGGGGGGGGTCACCATAATTTAAAACCAACAATTATGACAGACCATGTTTGGGCCTCTGGGATAACTTTCAGGGGTTACACAAACCTGCTACCACAAGAAAGACATAGCTGTCATTGAAGAGGGCTGGAATGAATAAACAGTTGACCTCATTATGACACTGCTCAAACATGAAGAGATCTGACTTCCCTATCAATCGGCCCAGGCACCAAGATCATCTCTGGAGGACTTCCCTGAGAGTCTGCCTTATCGGAGATAAAATTATGATTGAGAAGAGCTTTCTCACATTTTAAGCACCACTTACATGAGGTTTAACTGAGGCTGACAGAGATGGTTTTTTTACTGTCAGGAAAAGACATTTTTATTTCCCCATCTTCATTTTTTTTTAACTAGAAATATACTTTTATTGTTATCAATAAAACTGCAAACCACCTGAAAATGCTTACGGAAGAATGGCATTTAAATGCATTAAATACATACATAATTTGAGATAACCATGAGCTAGGTGTGTACAAACTGGATTATTTTACATGCTCTAGATAGGAGTGGTTTGCTCCCTTAGACTTTTTCCACTTAGTTTCCATTCTTAGTTTCTCCTCACAACTAAAGAGGGCCAACCTCCCTCGTAAATCAGTGCCATCCATTCTGATGAAATTATATATCATCAAATTTGTAAGAAAGAGGAAAGAAACTGATATTTTCACTAGCCTTGTCCAAATTTGCAAATTCAAGATGCAGCATAAACACCTTCGAGACCGCCTTCTGCTACCATATGCCTCCCAGCGCCCAGTAAGATCTCACAGAGAGGCCCTGCTCTGGATTCCGTCAGCGAAACAATGTCGACTGGCGGGGCCGCGGGCACGGGCCTTCTCTGTGGGAGCTCCGTCCCTCTGG
>JANHGC010009810.1:158031-169115 GCA_027560395.1 Boaedon fuliginosus | reverse complement strand
AGACTTCTTTTGTATATTAGTATATCTATGGTGTGCATGTGCAATACGATGGGAGTTCCAGTACCTTTTTTTTTTTTGTTCCGGTACCTTTTTTTTTAGAAAAAAAGCACTGAATAGATCAGTGTGCCATCTAGCAATTCTTAATAGAAAAATACCCATGGAAACAGCAGTTCCCTTTATACATTGCTTTTCTCCATCTGAAATCAGCCTCCAGTTCCATCCCAAGAAGGAAAGCTTGCTTAACAGATGGCTATTTTCATTAAACAGGATACTGCATGAAACCACAGTCACCCAAGTTAGGTATAACAAATCTTAATGCAGATATTCCAATCAGAAAAGGAGTGAAACAGAGATCCATCCCTAGTGTTTAATGTTTACACAAACTCAGTGGTTTGCTGCTCTTACCAAAAAGGAATTTCATCCCCCACCCACCCATGGGTAGATATTTGGCAATGCTGCTCGGTGCTGATGACATAGCAATTCTCTCCCTTACACAGCTGGGCTTTAGAAGAAATTCTGCATGGAGGAAGGGCTTATAATTAATTGCACCAAAATCACAATTCTGGTTTTCTCAGGAAGTCATAGCTGCCATAAAAATCAATGGCAAGCAGGAACTAAGCAAATGTAGAATAAGTTCTAGCTTTTAAATATTGTGGAGTAATTTTTCAAGCTTCTGGAAGCTGGCAAGAACAATTTTATTTTGTGTTGGCCCACTAAGTCTGCTAATTCTCCTTGATGACTTCACATCAAGATGGAAGGTTAAAAAAACATGACAGCTAACCTGTCACTACAGTTTTTCTAACCACTCTTTCCTATCTCTTGGCCTAGAGAAGGTTAATATTTACCAGGGTTTTCAATATTCCACATCAGACAGACTTAAGGACTATGGGCAACCTACAAGACTGGATTCCTTCTTTTCTGGAAATTTTTAGACCTGAAAACTAAGCTTTATTTTTGGTCCACTTTAACATCCTATCCTTGGCAGTATTAAATTTCATGGAATTCCACATAATGAAATAATTTTTTCCAGTTACCAGAATGAACCTGACTTTAGTGCACACATCTCTTCATGGTTCCTTCTATAAAAATTTATATGCTGATAAATTATATCACTTTCTAGTAGAGATCAACCCTTTCAACCAGGGAGCAGTGGTTTATATTCTTCTCTCAGGACAGAGCTCTGCTATTATGAACAAAAATGCCAAATTCTTAGCAGCTATTACTTTAAGGCGATCTAAGGCAATGGTATCAAACTCATGGCCCGTGGGCCAGATGTGTCATGTGCTGGCCACGCCCACCCCCGGGGGGGGGGGCGGGGGATTCATGATACATCTGATGACAACGTGACACCATGAATTTGTCACCCCTGATCTTAATCTTGGAATGATGTCAAGAAGAAATGTCAGGAAGAAATCTTTTTATTCTTCCATCTAATATTTACTGTGTTTATTTTCTCTTGCTTTGTTTTATTCTTTTTCATTTTTCATATGTGTATATTTTAATTGGTAGGTCTGTATGATAGTTTATTGTTCTTACTATATTATACTTCAGCCTGCTTTTATTATTATACTTATACTGCTTTTATTAGTATTCTTATTATACTTCAGCCTGCTTTTATATGCTGTTTTAGGGTTGTAGCCAATTTGTTGATCATTGACCATAAATAAATACATTTTAAAATTAAACTTATACTATAGCTCTATGAACAGCATCACAACACCATCAGCACCAAAATTAGGCTGTGGTGTTTCTTTTAGAGAAAAGAGATTATTTCATTTATTCCAGATAACCCCAGAAAAACATACTTATATATTTATTTTATTTTTATATCACAGGACTCCAGAAGTGACTTGTAGCAGCTTACATCAAACACGAATAAATGGGATTAAGAAAATTTGAGAACAAAATGATCAAATACAAAAACACTGAAATACTGATGTAACTAAATTCTATGATGCTATTCTACCTGCAAATCAGTAGCTCCTGGAAGATGAGATGGTGCCCTAATTCTAGAGGAAAGTTATTCCATAAAATAAGACAATGATTGAGTAGTATTGTCTGTAAGCCACCCTCTCCTTTATCTCTCAGGTCTGGGGGGTTCAAAGAAAATGTTTTGAAAGGATGTACTCACTAGCCAGGTTGTACATTGGGAAGCCAAATTAAACATCAGCTATCATATGTTAATTTAAATCTTTCTAACAGTAAGACAAACTTCTTGAATTAAGTTTGATTCAGTGACTGCAAAAATACATCCATGTAGCTTTCTTGGTAACAATACAGAAGTTTCCCACTATGATCTTTGACTTCTCAGTCTAGCAAGCAGCCCCCAAACGCTCCGGCAATATTCCTTACCAAGTATTAACTAAGCCTGACACTGCTTAGAGACTGAGCCCAGCCAAAGACAGCCAGGTGCAATAATGTACTGAGACTATGATTAACTGTAGGAATAGATTGTATGTTGTTATTATAATTAGTGTAATTATACTAGATTGAACATTGTTGTTAAAGGTTGATCAAAGGTTGATCAATCTCATTACCTGGAGATGTAATTGCTATTTTTGTTATTACTTTATTGAAAGGTGCTTTTATTTTTATACATTCCTAAATAGAACATTGTTTTGCATGGTGTTTTGCATTTTCTAAATTAAATAAATAAATGGTATTAAGTTTTCCTAGAATTTAATTGTTATTTTTCTTTTAGAAAAATAATATTTTACCAATTAAAAGCTTACTTTATTCTAACTGGTGAGATTCCTTTCTCCACGAGTAGCTGTTCAAACTAGGTTATATCTTTAATTCAAAATAGATGACTCTGAATACCTTTGGACCTTGCCCTTCAGGAAGACATTTCTAGGGAAATAGGCTCCCAGGAAATAAATAAGGAGGTAAAACTAACTTTGCCCAGAATTCACACGTAGGTGAGCTTGTCCTCCTTAAAAGGCTTTTAGAGTTACCCTGGATATAATATATTCCATGTGATCACTTGATAAAATGAAGAATTGTTCTTATTAAATGAAACTAACCTTTGACTCATTTTACAATGTTGGATATTCTGAAATGGAATATTAACTTGCAGAGCAATCCTACTATGGGAAGAGGCTATGATTAAGCAGCAGAAAATAAAGACACTGCTGCAGAATCAGATATATACTTAACTAAATTAATCAAAGTTACCAACTGTTAAAGCATTTTAAACATACATATCTTGAATGTATATATACTGGAGGATGAGATATCCTTTGGAAAATATCATTTATCAAAGCTTGAATAAATAACCCTTTTCACCCTCAAAGAAAGATTGACAATTCTAATATCAGCATTTGTTTAATTTACAAAAAGGAGATACTTTATGAGCATAAACATTGTTGTCTTTTAATGCACATTTCCATGCATACATCAGAAAGCAGAACATTAATAGAATATACTTTTTAGATGATTACTAGTCAATAGCATTTAAACACCTCTACCGAAGTAACACCTTTTACAAAAAGTTCACCTCAGCAGAACAAATGGAAGCACCTTGTTTATGAGTTTTTATTTTGAAATTATTGCACAGCTTTGCTTTTCATCAGGCTGAAAAATATGAAGTCCAAAATATTTATGGTTCTGATTGTCAGTCTTGCTTTTGCAGAGATGTATGTGTGAAGACAAAATAGACAACTCATTTTGTTGACTCAATAGAGACGTATTATCACAGCAAGATTTTAATTCAGATGTACAATACCTGCTTTTTCCAGAAAACAACAATGAAACTGCCATGTACTGTGTGTCACAGCAGGTAACTAATATCAACAAAGTATAAAAAAAACCTATGTACAAATAACATAGCATGGGTCTAACCTTGAGCAACAAAAGCAAAGAATTTAAAAAGTGAGGTCTAAGTTTGTATCCTTAACCCACTCTGTTGGGTTTATTTTCTATATTATAAATGATACAAACTCTTTATCAAGGCTGTGCATACAGAGGCGTGCTCTAATGTAACCAGCAAGGCAAATGTATTTTGCTGTTTTTCATTCAAAGTAGTTTCCCATGTCTATCAGATTTACTCAGATGATTATCTAATTACTATCCTACTACCAGAAAACAAAATCATAACCCTACATTTGAAACTGTACCATTAACCTCACACTTTGTTTTATTTGAGCTTCCGATCTAGAAGAAAAAGATTTATTAATAGGTCTTTTTCCCCTCTTATTAAAAGCCTGTGCTGGAGAAACATTACTTATGCAGGTGCAAAATCCAGCTCTTAATCTCTAATTATAAATTTTAGTTGAGTAGGCTTCTTTCTGCCTTATAACTGAAGCTAAATATAAAATATTTGAGTTTCCCTCAGGTTGAAATCCCACATTACACATTTTAAGGAAATTTGTTGGAGTAAAAAAAAATTGTCTTGCCACAGATGATTCTGGGAATACATTCCTGAAATCTTTTGCTGAATGACCCAAATTTCAACTAGCCTCCAGACCAATGGCTGATTTCTCCAGAAGAATTTTGAGAAAATTGGCTTATGAATCCAATGAAGCCATAAATGAGCAACCCATAAAAGCTTCAACACTCCTTCCTTTCCAGACTTAGGATCCCTCTTTCCCATTTGATCCACTATGATTCTCTTCTCAGCCCTCCTCAAAATTCTAATCTCCTCTATTGTTTTGCCCTAATAATATAATCAGCCTCTAATACCATCTCTGGCTTAATCCTACCAAGACCACTCAGATCTGAAGACATTCCATTTTTGACCTTGAACGGGTAGCGCTTTCCCATTCAAGGTTTATTTATTTATTTATTTATTTATTAAATTTATACCCTGCCTCTCTTCACCCCAAGGATTGGTATGTGACTGCAGGTATTTCTACAGTAGCGTGTTGATGAACAAGTGACAGCAGGGGCCAGGAAGGCTTTTGCCAAAGTCAGTTTCGTGCATCAATTGTGCACTTTCCAATAACGGATACGCCTTGGTATCTCCATGTAACACTTCTGCTTCATAAACCACATTAGTTGCCAATTGAAGATGCTGTCTATAAAGTTCTACATGGCATAAGTCCCCGTTACTTTAGGAACTGCCTGTTTCCCTTAACAATTGCCTGGCCGATTTGACACTGCAGAGCTGGCACCTTCCAGATTCCTTTGATTAAACAATGTCATCTGTTGAGAGTCTCTCTTGCAACATCTATCCTCTAGAATGAGATTCCTCCTCAGATTTCAATAGCCCCACCCAGCTCTTTGGTTAAGGAAAATGAGACCCTTCTTTGATTGGACTTGCTATCTTTTATGTTTTATTCATTTCACTAAAAAATTCTTTGTTGTGAGCTGCCCTGAGCTGTGTTGACCATCGGGTAGCATATATTTCTATTGTGGCTGGCTGCACAGTCTGCCAGATGTTTAGAACTCTGAAAACTTGCTTCTATTTGTACTACTATAACCAGACACTCTCACTGGTCAACATTTTCCATAATTCCTTTCATTTCTCTAGCAACCTTTTCTCCACAGCCTGCTGCTGGTTCTTCTGCTTTAGCCACTACTTGTTTTTTTCTGTTCAGATTTTACATCCAAGTCCTGGATTATATCATGAAATCATATGTTCAGCATACATACACATGAAAAAGATGGAAGAGGGAGGGTGGGAAATATCCCTGATATTTCCATTTCAAATAGACATTGACTTATTTCACTTACCATGCTAAATCATAGTTAATTAACCATGGTTTTCTGAATCAGTGATGGCTAGACCATTAATCCTGGTTTATAAACCAAAATGGCTGCATCTGAAGCATGTTAAGTTTAAACTAAATGCATTATAGTATAATTTAGGGCAATATATGTCCCTCTCATATTTATTTCTAGCACATGATTGTAATCACTAGGTACTGAGAATGTAAACCTGAACCATAACCTTGATAATATAGACACTCTTATAATCAACCAAAATGAAATATATTCCAATTTTTGCTTGGAACAGAACGGTCATTTTTTTAAAAAGCACTAAAGTTAGCTATTTTACTGCCATCCGAATTACTGTAATTTGGCTACATTATTTTATGTCACAGATTCCTTGAAAAGTACAATACAAAATGCAAAAATTGGATGTGCTTCTTATACTTTAACTATTTGAGATAATATTTAAAATAAAATTTGATTCATTTCTTTAAGTAATGTAGCTATATTCTCTGTTAAGGAAGATTTGTCTTTTGTGTTACTGTTTTATTTTGAACTCCTTTAGTAAGGGCTTAAGGAAAAAGATTAGATTACAATTTATAATTGTAGTGATGGAAAAGATTTCAAAATTATTCCCTCTCTTATGTAACAACAACTCATATAAATATTTATAAAAGGGTTTTTAAAACGCTTCAGCGGATTTTCTCAAATATCGTTTTACTTAAAAAAAATGAAAAACATAGTTAAATAATAGAATTTTTAGCTGATCTTCTTACCAACTCATATCTTTGTAGCTTGTTTTTCTTACTTTGTATGTTCGTTTAAAACAAGTATGCAATTGCAATTAATTTTATTTCTTAAAAAATCAAGTTCATATAAGAAGTACCTATTTGCAACCTGCCCAATTACATCAACAAGAAAAAAAACCTTCTACACCAGAAACCTTAGCATCTGGTAATTAAAATTGCTAATCACCAGCAATTATCTGGCAGAGCTTTATAGCCAAGTGAAACAGTTTGACCCTTTGCCCATCGAAAAGAAGAATGTTTGCTGTCTATTGATAAGCAGTAAGGCAAAGCTGTGTTTGGTTCCCATCCATTCACTGGCTACTAATAGGACATCAACAAAAGGGCTGACATCTGTGGCAGAATACTTACAACCAGGCCAGGTCTAAGAACCCAGGTGTGAAAGGTTCCTGACAAAGGTCTATAGGAAACCGGGGGAGGGTTAGACTTTCAGAAATTAATTGCAAATCAAATTCCCAAGTTGGTGTCTTGGCTAATGTACTACAATTGTTTGGGAATGAACACTTGTTTGGATAAAAAAAAGGACTTAAAATAAATTATTTTTAAAAGGGAACATGTTTGAGAGAAAAGATTATATGAAACTGTCAGGCATTTTTTTTCTACATTCTCTTCAGATATTTCCAGTTCTCTGCCATTATTATGCAAAGAAAAAAATAATAATTTCTGACATATTGCCTGGATGTTATCATACAAAAAAATCCTAAAGCAGCCACGAAGTAGAATAATAGAAAACTCTTCTACTGGGACATTATTACATTTGTGGCCTATATTTCTTAAGGAAATTGCTTGTCAAACTCTAAAAGCTACTGAAGAAATTTGTCAGATGGTAGCAAACAAATCACTTAAACTTCCCAAGCTATATAGCTCCTCTTTTGGGACTGATTTTTTTTTAATAAAGTAAGCCTTCAAAGATTCTATGTGAAAATATAGCTAAAACTCTTACGATAAAACAGCCCTCTCCAACATAATGCTCTTCAGATTTACTGAGAAAAAATATCTATAATTTTGAGTCAGTGAAACACTACTTGAGAATCACAAGGGCTGTAATCTAGTTTGCCTGGAATTTGCCAAGTTAGGAAAGACTGTCTCTTATCATAGCCATTGTTACTGTCCCCATGATATTGTACAAATGCTGTACATTTACAAAGAAATACAGTATAGTGTTATAGAGCGAGAGCAGTGGTTCTCAAAGTGGGCGGTACCACCCCTAGTGGGCATTGGAGGAGTCTAAGGGGGCGTTGGAAGCAAACTTAGGGAGTGCCAGGAACCAATCGGTGGGCGGCAGAGGATTCAGCCGGCTCCTATGCTGCGCCTGCACAATGAGCCAAGGGAGGGAAGGGGCTTCTCACTGAGAACTTCCTGCACGGTTGTTATTTATTTATTTTATTAGATTAGATTTATACCCCAACACACTTCCCTAGTCAAGGGGAACTCGAGGTGGTTAGAATCTCGTCAGGCTCATCCTTCTCATTAAAACTTATTCTGTTACTAGTTTAGTTCATATTCCTGTCCTCTATGTCCTCACCATTACTCGGGGCTGGTCCAACCCCTAGCAGTGCCTTAGGCAAGGGGCAGGGCATTCCAGGGGTGGGGTTTGGGCAGCTTGCCCCCCTGCCTTGGGGGTGGGGCTTGGGCAGCTCACCCCCACCCTGGAGGCAGGGCTTGGGCAGCTAACCCCCCTACCCTGGGGGCAGGGCTTGGCAGGGGGGCATTAAGCATTCAATTTTTGGTTCTGGGGTATTTTGCAGCTTCATTAATATTGCCTTTATGGATCAGGCAGAATCCCTGTATGCATAGTCCTGTAGTGTCAGTCAAGACTATTGATGGATGCTGCAACAGTGATCTTGCATAGGTAGAAGCACCATGAACAGTTTCAACTCTTGGTCACATCAGCATTGGTGTTCTCTGTCAAATGATGCCAGAAACATATGGAATCCTGTGGGCCACTCAAGGAAACCAGAGCCCCGTTGGCCAAATATGTGGAGTTCCACGATGCTTTTGCCAAGGAGATCAAGCATCTTCATCTTTACCTTCAGTTATTTACAGGACTGTCCCTGCCCAATTGTCTTTACCTGTCTACCCAATGTAGCAAGAGGAGCATGCTCTGGGTACCATCAGCTAAGGGGAATCAGATTCAGTTTGTACAATATTTTGGTTAAATCAATATTTCTTTTGTGCTCAAACATTTAATTAGATATTACATCATGATATGAAAGTAATGGATCAATTTGATAACCTTCATGATTAGTATAAACTCATTACAATAATTCAAATGATGTTTTATTATGATAGTTTGTCATGTTCTTCTGTATGCATTTCATCTAACTTTCAAATTTATATTAACTGATATTTATAGGCTATGTCTTTGTTTAACACAAAACAACACTTGTTGATCAATTTGTACTGATTCATATTAATAGGTTTACTGTATTTAAATTTTTGGAATACTTTTTGTATCACAATAATATATTTTTAGACTACGAGTGGAACAAGGCAGCGTTAATGTCCAAAATGGTCCCTTCCATTTCTGTGATGTTTGTAAGTCTTTCACTAAACATTGCAGAATCTGGAGTTATTGTAGTAGTCACTTGTTTGGTCTGCCTTATGGACAACCAATACTAACTGCTGTATCCTTCTTACCTATTTTTTTGGAGTGGGGGGAGTAAACATATTTGGTCTGCATATTCTAATGAGATAATTGCATATTTATTCTGCTTTAGTTAATATACACCTGATTTTAATAATATTTACTGCCTAACTAAATGATTATGGTATGTACATTTGGAAAAGTGCATAATGAACAACTATTCCTTTTGTTATGTTTACATGTACAGGGATTAAAATAATTTTTTTAAGCCCACACACTTATTTTTATTCAGGGAGAGAGTAGTACTGTAATTTTACCATGGAAACAATTCCAAATTCTGAAAACACTGTAGACTAAAAGGCAGAAAATGTTCAAATCTTGACATGCACTCAATCCTTTTCTGTCCTGCTTTGGTTGGGGTGTTTTACTACCTGCTGCCACTGTTAATTGTCTTTCTGATATTGTAAGCATCATAAGGTTAAGGTAATTTATGTTACAAATAATAAAAAAGAAACTGACTACAATGCTTTGAGTAAGGAAGTGAACTACTGCACTTAAAAAACACACACCCTACAATAGAGCTTGATTAGATTCTGCTGCAGGATGAGGGAGCCATAGAAGGAAGGTTGATGGTGTAGAATATTTGTGTACAATTTCAGTTCCAAGTTCAATTACTTCCATTCCATTTTGCTCACTATGGCAGAAATCTGATTGTTACTACAATCATAAAATTGCTGGCATACTGCTTTTCATGTCTTCCTTTCATTCAGGCAGTTCTTCTCATTCAAAAATAAGAACATTATATTATAAAACGTTATTAAAATCATCCAAAAGTACTATCTATCTCTACAAGTTGTCCACTTACAGAGAAAGCCTTTCTCTGTTTCACAAAGCTCTCAAAGTAAGCTTAACATAGCTTTTAAAAAGGAAAGAAAATAACCATCTGTTTAAGAACCTGCCATTTTTGGGGTGTGGCTGAACCGCAGCTACACCAGAGGCTTTTTTTCACAGCTGGCTGTGAAACCTCTGGAATTCGATCGAATTCGGGGGCTCAGGATTGAGCCTAACTTTGACCTGGAGGGTCAAAGGGAAGAGGAAGAACCCGGGAACAGGGGAGACTTGCCATTTCTCCTCTGGATCGTACGGTTTTCATCCAGTACCGAGTCGAAGAAAAGCAGCTAGTAAGCTAGCTATCAAGCCGGGGCGGCCACGAAAGGAAGTTAAAGTAAAGAAAGGAGCATCGTTGCAGCATGAGAAGGAAAAGTAAAAGAACTGTTCCAGTAAGTACTTTTTGTCTCAGATTATTCTAAATTTTCCGTGTGAAGAGCAAGGAGGGAATAAAAAGTTACTTTTTAAAAACACGAGCCGAATTACTTTAAAAAAAATGACGATGACGCTAGCTGCGGCATGAAGAGTGAAAGTGCCTGACAGAGAAGATACTTTGTTTCCAGAGCGAGAGAGACTGTGTATTTGTAGATTGTTTGCCTTGGGTTTTTCTTTCCCAATTACTTTATAACATTTAAATGCTGGACTATGACTTAAGAAGAGTTTTAAGTAGAGATAGATTTGAAGTGGATTTGAGCAGAAAATAGAACTTGGAAGATTTGAAGAAGAAGAAAGGAGTGCTTTTTAAAAGCATGGACATTGTCTTTGTTCTTGGAGGAAGAAGAAGGGTGGAGACTGCTTTGTTATTACTGGAGTGACCATAGTAACAACAGAAACGAGGCAAACAGATTGGGGGTGGAGGAAGGGAGAAGTGACTGAGCAAAAGGTGAACTATTTTACTCCTCTCCCCCCCCTCCTGAGAACTTTAGAATTGCAAGCTTGAAAACAGCATTTAGACTGAATCAGCTAGAACTTGACCGGACTGAATTGAATAGAGAGACTGTCTGGACTAAAATTAAACGACTTTTCTTTCATTTCTTTTTCTTTTTTCTTTTTCCTCTGACACATAAATATTTCACGAGACATATAGTTAGAAAAGCTTTGTTAATAAATTGGGAAAAAACCAAGAAGCAACATTACTCAAAAACTCCGGT
>JANHGC010009810.1:95903-107641 GCA_027560395.1 Boaedon fuliginosus | reverse complement strand
CTGGAATTAATGTACCCTCCCCCTTGGTTGATAGTTGACTGTGTGACTGCTTAGTATTGTTTTAAATTGTTATCACTTTATTTTTTATTGTTGTAAGCCACCTCGAGTTCCCCTTGACTGGGGAAATGAGGCAGGGTATAAATCCAAACAAATAAATAATAAATAAACCAACTTGGCAAATATCTTTCTAGCATACTTCAAGTAGAAAAACATTGTTTTTAGCAATTATTTGGCTGACAAGCTATGATATTTCAAGATACTAAGATCCTTTCTGTGCAGGAGTCTATGCCATGCTTGTCAATATTAAAAAGCTTCAGTCCATTGTAACTGCAGCTTGAATTATATTGTGGAAGATTCCCTACTTGCAATTAATGTGTTCTGATGAGGACAAAATTAGTTCTCTACATCAAAAATAGAACTCATTGGTTAAAACAGATTAGGAAACCTAGGATGCATGCTTTATTATCCTACTTATGAGACTACTGGACAGGTAGTCCCCAACTTACAACAGTTCATTTAGTGACTGAAGTTACTAAGTACTGAAATAAGTGACTTATTACTGTTTTTCACACATAACACCATTGCAGCATCTCTAGGGTTACACAATCAAAATTCAGATGCTTGACAATTGACTGATATTTGTGTTGGCTAGAGTGTCCCAGGGTCATGTGATCTCATCTTTTATACCCTTCAGACAAGCGAAGTCAATAGGGAAAGCCAGATTCACTTAACAACCATGTTCTAAGTTAACAACAGCAGTAATTCACTTAATAAATGTGCAAGTCATAAAATTGGGCAAAACTCACTTAACAAATGTCTCATTTAGCAACACAAATATTGAGCTCAATTGTAGTTGTAAGTCAAGGACTATCTGTATAATGAATATTCATGGACAGAACTTTTTGAACATGCAAGCAACTTCATGTTTCCCTGAATTGAAAAGGTTGCTTACTACAAAGATAAAAGAATCCCATCTCTTTGAGTCTATTTTTATCCCTGTGCCCAGAGCATGAAAATGACAATTTTTTTAATAAGCAAAATGATAGATGTTAAGAAACTCCATATAACATATATATAAAACATGTGTTATATATATCAAGGGATATATAAGTAATAAAGAACACTCAACAAACCCCGAATTAGCATAATTGTTTTAAAAGGCTCTTTGAAATGAAATAAAATATTTTTATGTGTCACCTAAGAACCAGCAGCTCAAAAAACTGTTAAACCTATTTTTTGGTTTTTAGGTATAAGAACTGAAGTGACAAATGAAGATGTGAATGATGCTAGAAGATTTGAATTTTTTGAGAAGTACGAAGGTAAATAAAATAAGCTTTTAGGTAAGGTGAACTTACACCAAGTTAAAACGAACGATGTTCCCTGTGCATCTTCTGTTGTTTGGTGAAAAAAAAAGAGTATTACCTAATACATCAGGGCTATAATTTCAGCTCTGTTGTCCTGTGTTCATTGACATAGCAAACTGCAGCTATCTCCATTCTATTTTTAAACACCTGATTTATGCTTTTCTGTTGGGTTTGTTCTACTAAAACCTACTTTGTGTGTGTTCAGCTGAAAAGAAACAAACATTTTTTTCTATGGCTGTGGCAATTTGTTTGTCTAGACCTCAATTACAAAATTAACAAGGCAGGGTTTGTTGCTGTTGTTTTTGTTGGGTTCCTTAAGCCAAAGTTTAAACCTCTAATAAAGCATGACATGCAAAGCTCCCAAAAAACAATATGCAGATAACAACATAAAGGTACTTTCTTTACTTTTTAATTTTGTGAACCGATGACAAGATGTAGTTTCAAAATTAATTGTATAAGACAAAAACATATGAAGATTTTTATTTTTCAGATCATTAGCCATTAGCAGCACTTGATGTGATAAATAAAACAGCAGATAAAAAGAGCAATGGATTGCTCTATGAGACACTAACGTATAATAAGACCAGGAATTTTGTTCACAGCCCAATGAAGCCTAAAATAAATGGCAAAAATGGCTTAATCCTAACAGAAATATTTCATTGATATAGTCAGACTCTAGTGAAAACAGATTTTTAATAGCATTAGTATTTTTGACATGAGATAAAAGCTACAACCCCCAGTGTAAATGCTGGTTTTTGTATGCCAGAGCAATGTGGCTGTACCATTCAAAGGCTTAAGGGCTGGCAAGCTTTGGGGCATTGCTGCTGCATGCCAGATTTAGTGAATATATGCCCAGCTTTGTGTGTGCTGGTTTCTCTGGGCTTCTGCTGCTTGGATCTGAAGCCAAATACTCATGGAGTACTGTATCCAAATTCTAGATGAAGCCTGCATCTCTTGGCATTACAGCCGCCAACTTTGGAATATGGGGAATCAAGCACACAGCTTTTAAGAATAGCAGGGTATCTCCTTAACTACCTTTTCCTAAATGCTTAAACAACTGATTTCTGGGGGAGAATTGCCATTTTTAACCTCTATTCAGAGGAGAAAAATGAATACAGTTAAAATGGATTTTGGGGGTTGGAGGGAAAGCTTTTTTTCTGCATAGTGACTGCATCTTCACTTTAGGAGGAAGAAGGAGAATACAGATCAAGAATGGGAGAAAATCTGTTTGGGGATAAAGGGGAGAGAGATTGATGAAAGGGCAAAGTGTTGAGATATTGTAAACCACATGTAAGCCAGCAGTTTTGCATCACCCAGGGGCATTGCTAAAGTAAAGCTCACAAATTAATTGCAGAAAGTTCTTAAATTTAAATTTAAAGTGTTTTCCCTCCATCTTGAGCTGGAGCAAACTTTTACTATGAAAAAGATATTGTTTTGATGGATGCTGAAAAGCAAATAAGGCATGCACCTGTAATGTTGCCAGTGAAACTGCTCTTCACATCAGTCATATATTATATTATTCTAATTCATTTTTAGAAAGCTGAAAACAACAGATTTAGATTCTCAAATGACCACTGCTGGCTAGCTGCATGCTTTCAAGCAATAAATGTGATATTTTATATTAACTGAATACAGTGCTTTTTTTCTAAAAAAAAAGGTACCGGAACTAAAAAAAAAAGGTACCGAACTCCCGTCGTATTGCGCATGCGCACCATAGATATACTAATATACAAAAAAAGTCTAAGGAAAAACAGGTGCCGAAACTCCGTTCCAGTGCGTTCCGCCAGAAAAAAAGCACTGAATACAAAATTCATCCAAGCTGTTTATATTCTGTGTAACTTCTGAACTCAAACCTTCTCCATTTGCTAATTGTATTTGAAGGACGAAGTACAATCCTGAATTGACCCACTGAAAATTGTATTAAAATTAGGGGTTTTAAATTGTTTTAATTTTTATATGTTTTATATACCGTATTTTTCGGAGTATAAAATGCACCGGAATATAAGATGCGTATTAGTTTTTGGGGACCAAAACAAGAAAAAAAAATCTTGGTGATTCATGTGCTTTCATTCGTGCACTCATTTGCGCCATTCTCTCTCTCTCCTTTCTTTTTCTTTCTCTCTGTCTCTCTCTCTCTCTCCATGTCTCTCTGTGTTTATCTTATGGAGGTGGGGTAGGTGAAAAACGGGCCTGTTTTTGGCCTCCTGGGGCATCTGCATGCCCTGGGAACTCACTCCCCCCCCCTCCAGAAGCATTCTAGAGGCCAAAAAGGCCCATTTTTGTCCATTTTTTTGCCTCTGGGGGAAGGGGAGAGTGAACAGCAGGACATGCAGATGCCCCAGGAGGCAAAAAAATGGGCAAAAACGGATTATTTTGGGGCAAAAATGGGCCATTTCTGGCCTCTAGAATGCTTCCGGGGGGGGGAGTGAGTTCCCAGGGCATGCAGATGCCCCAGGAGGCAAAAAAATGAGAAAAACGGCCCATTTTTTGGCCTCCTGAGGCCTCCGTACCTTGTATTTTTGGCCCTCATACATTCAGTGTATAAGACGCGCCCAAATTTTCACCCTCTTTTAGGGAGGAAAAAAGTGCATCTTATACACTGAAAAATATGGTATGCTGTAAGCTGCCTGGAGTCCCAAAGGATTGGGCGTCCTATAAATTTAATAAATTAAATTAAATTAAATCCTGAGAAGTGACAGTTAACAAGGAATTTAAATTTACTTGCAACATTAAATGAGAAAAGCAGGTCTATAAGCAATGGAAGATATTTAAAGCTTTTTTCTATTTCAATAGAAATCAAGTGTAAATTTAAGCATAAAGGGTGTCAGCTTAAAAATGTAGAATTTGTAAGGTTTTTTATTTTTTTATTTTTATTTTATTGGATTTATATGCTGCCCTACTCCATGAGGACTCAGGGCGGCTCACAACAATTAAAAAACAATTCAATACAAAATTTAAAACAGTATTAAATTTCAATTAAATCCAATAAATACTTTAAATAAAAAGTGGGAGCGCAGATTTAAAAATGGGATCAAATTAAACAAATGATTAAAAACTAACAATGGGCTCATCCAAGACCTGCACGTTGAAAGAGGCAGGTCTTTAGAGCACGGAGGAAGGATCGGAGGTTCCAAAATTCAATAAACTCTTGATCCTTGTTTATCTACAATTTGTTGTTAATATCCAAATATTTAATTGTGTACTGTCAAATGAAACATAGGAGTTACTTCTTATAATAAATTGTGAATGGTAAATGTGTTAAATGGCAAATTGTGCATGGTAAATTTATTATAAGAAATTGTGCATGGTAAAATGGACAGTTGTTCATAGGAGGCCTTCTGAACTCTTTCTCAGAATGCCACAATTGTTCAACTTCATTGGCACTGCAGTGATTATATTACAATTCATTATGCATGCTGGCTTAAGCTTTGGCTCAAACTTTGGAATAAGCTTCTGAGCTTCCTAATGCTCACATAACAACTGAGATGAGCATCAGAATTCTGATTCTCTTCCCTTCCCCAACTCTTTTCAAACTGTAAAAGACTTTGCAGCTAAAGAATTAATCTTAGAAAAGTTCAGTAAAACCAGTAAGTCTTTCCAAATGACGTTTTTTTGGCATTAGATTGTAATAGAAGCCTCTCTTTACAGCACTTCTCAGGTAAGCTACAGAAGTAATTATGGTATTTTGCTGAGGAACATTGATTTAACTTAGTAATGAAGCCGTTATTGCTGTGGAGATAACTAGTAAAGTTGACTTTTCAATTATACCCTACTTTAATGCTACTATTCAGGATCCAAGCTTTTAAAATATTCTTGGAAACAGAAACAACAGAGTACTGCAGTAACTGATTTAGGGAAAAGGCTGGTGTGGAATCTTAAAATAAGCTTCATTCCTCAATCACTGACCACAATTAGGACTGGTACTTTCACTAAGCAACTTGTGAAACAGTACTTGACCATGCACCCAACTTATGACATCATTTCTAGTTGCGATTGTGTAGCAAATCACTCACAATTGTTAAGCTTAATGTCACATGATTATGACTTGTCTTATGACTTCCAACTTCTGCATTGACATTGCTTGTTGGAAGGCAGCTATAAAGATCACAAATGTAAGGCTGCAAGCTCAAGAACGGATAATAAATCTTTTTTAGCACTGTGTAACTTTGAACAGTTGTTGAATGAGCAGTCAGTAAACAAGGATGACCTGTATTATTTTTCATAGCTGTATTTAATAACAAAGCAAAGAACTGATACCATGTAGCACTTTGCTTTACATCAGCAGTCCCCAATCTTTCCAGCAGGGGCGAGCAACAGGTGCATGTGTGAGCATGTGAAACTCCATTTGTGCAAATGGAGCTTTGCACGCCAGCACTTACCATTCACACAAATGGAACTCTGCTCACGTGAGCGCCCATCCCTCATGCAAGTGAAGCTGCACCTGCTCGCCCGCCAAATGGACCATGGCCCAGTTTTAGGCCATGGACCGGAGGTAGGGGGCCATTGCTTTACATGAAGTGAATCAAATGAGTGATCTGACTTTTAATGCTTAAACATATCAGCACATTTTCTACAAAAATGTTTTCATGAATTACAGCGCACGTATGATGGGTTACTGTTACATTATGGAAAATATGATCTGCTATTCTGTGTCATCTATTATATCCCTTTAGGTATGCAGGATAAAAAAAAAGCAAAGGCTGCAGATCTTAAACAACTACTAAAGCACATCATTATTGCCTGTGTGGCTGTTTCTGGTTTGATCTTAGCAGTGATAGTCCTTGTGCACATATACAATTCATTGTTAAAGAAGAAGCAGTAAGTTATTGTTTCATTCTCTTCTCTCTTCCTATCACTTTCATTCTGTATCATGACAACTCCCATCCTAACAACTCCTTACCATTTATATATTTTTAACATAGATATAACATGTTAGGTCAAATTGATGCAGTAGTAGAGACTGTCAATCAAATGCAACTCAGCCATGTAAAAACCAGACATTGAGAGTGAATATTCTGTAGAAGGAGGACATCTCAGTTCAGCCATGATGCTCCCTTCTAAGGCCTTGAGTCTTGCCTCTTGGCCTAAACTTCATGATGTTAAGCATAAAAAACTATGTCTTGCGAGATGCGGGAATTAGAAACCTGTATTTTGTATGAGCTTATTCAATGTTTATCCATCCACCATATAATTCTTGCATGTCAAATGCAGTAATACCCCCTTCCTTATGGCCGATAATGAAATGGGGGAATCAGTAAGAAAAATAGCAACTTGATTAAGTATTACTTCCCTTTCTTGAAAAAGACACAGGGAAAGAGAATGTTTCATTATTTGTAATCTATTCAATAATGGTCTTTTAGCTGAGGTTGTTCCCAAGTTATTACCGGTATAAGAATTATTTATAAATAAGTTTTGTTTAAAATTATTCCTTTATCATTTTAGGAAACAAATAGCAAATGATAACTCTGACAAGAAGGAAGAATCTGTCAAAAATAAGGAATCAGACCAACATGAAGAATATGAAAAAATTGAGGAATCAGTAACAAACAATATGATACCATTGGAACCAAAAACACAAATCTACAACGCTATTGACATAGAAAATCACAACAACAATAACCGTTCACCACCAGGAATTTTTCTTTCAACATACGGTGAAGATGTTACAAAGTCTTTAGAGGTTCAATCTGTTTCTTCCCCTAGCTGCCCAGCAAAACAAACAGAATTAATGTCCTATGCTGAATCATTAGAGGAATCATCTAATTATAGTACACATAAGAATTTCAAACTACAATCTAAACCTTTCAAATTGAATAGTACTTCCTATAATAGTTTAGAACAATATAATGCACCTAGGAATCAGGACTATGAAACGTTTCAAGAGAAAGATAGTACTTCTCCCAGAAAAAAAGCAGTCTATTATATACCCTCCAGAAATAGTCCAAAATCCACACAACCCAAAAGAGCACACACCACTCACTTATCTAAGCATCAATATTACAGCAGTTTAAATCCTTCATCAGATAATTTCATTGCTCCAAATACAAACAAAAACTTTAATGAATCAAAAATATCCCAGTTTGATGGCACAGAGTGTACGTGTTTTCAGCATCATAAATATGGTTCTGGTACAGATTCATACTCTGACTAGAAAAGCAAATTAATAGTAAGGAGTTATTTATTCAATTTAACCAATGCCCAGAAGTATTTAGTCAAAATGTTTTTACCAAAAGTAATCATGATGAAACCCTATAGTATGCTGATCAATCATACTACAATCATGCTTAGGAATAATAAAAGTAGATTTTATACTTTTGAGTTATAGGAGTTGCTAATCTAGCTTCTTGGGTTTGCCCAATTAAAGCAAAAGTTAATTTAATTATAATATATGCTCAAATCCTTTATCTGGCACTTTTCAAATTCCTAATTTGAATAAGTGGGCCTAAATAGTGTAATGCGCTCTGCAATGACAAATAACTTTTTGTGACATGTAAGCCAAAATAAGACTGCACACATACTGAACATTTTGGACAAACTGAAACATTGATGAACAAAAGATGAGTACTGACACATCTGATAAACATGAACTGGGAAAATATTTGGAAATATAGGGAAGAATACAGAGATTTTTTTTTTTCTATTTAAAAATACCCATACTATGAATAAAAAAAATTCAAGAAAAAATACTTTTTTTCAGAGAATGAAAAATAATAATGAGATACCCTTAGCTCTGTGGCCTGTGATACTGAAATTTGGTTCATCTAGGAAACCGATACAGAGGCCTCAATATGAACTCACTTTGGAATCAGGCATTCCCATTTTTGAGATATATTATGTATTCTGAAAAGCTATCAGGCAAGGTAAATAAAAGAAGGGCCTATATATTGAAAACTATTTTTATTATATAATTATTTTTTTTAAGAACAGGCACTTTTCCAGTTAGAAGAAACAGATAAAGTGTTTGAAAGATAATTGTGTTTATTTTCTAAGATTTTACCTGTGAATATAACAAATGGATAATTGAATGACTTGATATATAGCGGCTTCTTTACAAAAGTGTTTCCCTGTAATATTTGGACAGCAATATATAAATATTTACAATGAAAAAATAGGCAAGGAAAGAGAAATAAGTAGTCTTCAATATCCAAATTAATTTTGCATACATCCGATTTGAACACAAAATACTTCATTCACATCTATTTTATATTTACAAGTTTAATTACTTGAGAGCACTGAATTTTTTATTTTAGGACATTTGTGCATGTTACGTTTCTAATATGTTTCTGTATAAGCAGTTAAAAATTTTCTGGAAAAATAAATCATTGCTTTGAAAATGCTGAAAATATTGATGTAAGTAATTTATGTGACATATTTTCCCCACTAAAAAAAAACCAAACAAAAAAACACCTTGAATACATATTTTTAACCAGCAGCAAATTTTCATAAAACTGGTTTCCAAGTTCAAATGGAAACCTGGAAACAGTTTTTAAGTGGAAATGATGTCCTAAAGACAAATATAAAATTAAGTGGATAGTTTCTCAGGCGGTCCAAACAAAATATAGTGATTTTTCAATATCTTAACAAAACTGAAACAATTTAAATCCACTTAGTTGTAACACTTATTAAATACAGAAAAGAAACTTTTTTGCTTTCTCTACTGGTGTTGCACAACCACATGACTGAAAACAGGTTGTTTGCAAGAATGACAAACACTACTGCATGCCATTTGGTTTCATACTGTCAACCATCACTGCTACATCCAAAAACAGTTACACTTTGAGTGATCCAGGTGAGTGATCCTGGTTATGTTTGCTGCAAAAAAAATCATATGTGTGAATTACGCCGCCCTCTAGTGACCAAAGATACCCGAAGCCTCGGTTCTCTGGCTTTATAATGTTCATTGAAATCCAGCCTAAAGCTAAGAAATTGGAGGCTTTCATCAGAATTGGTGGTCAGGAGCACCAAGAACTGCTGTACAATGCCCTGAAAGGAAAAGAGAAAAAGATCAGAAAAAAATGATAATTTTAATGCAATAGTGGTACTAAATACTACCCTAAAGCAGGTTATATATAACTTTTCAAATCAAGGGCCTCGTTCCGAGTGCCAGATTAACAGTCACATTTCAAAAAACATAAAACATAAGCTCATTTTAAATAAAAGCTCATTCAATTCCTTTTTTTTACTCATGAAAAACCAACTGTACTGTTCTCTTTCTTCCCCATCCAATTGTGTTACCTCAGATACTTCTAAAGAAATAATGAAGAAAAAGAAAATTATTTCCAAGTTAAAAAACGGATTGGTGATGTCTGTGAAACCAATAACTCCTTTAGAGAAATCCCTGGCTAAGAGGATTCGGCTTTAACTTTTGAAATGAGAAAGAAAAATAAGGAAATCCAGAAAAGAGGGCATGCAACATGTGGTGACCACCACAGGGAGGTTTTGAGCTGTTATACTAGATGTTAGCGACCGAAAAGAGGAGTTCAGTGGAAAACAGAATAATTGCACAATTTGAGAGAGAAAACTTGTTGGAGATGCTATAATTGGAAAGGACAAGGGCAATAAACAGGTCCTTGACATAAGACCTAACAGTTATGGAAGTCTTATCTTGGAAAATGACCAAGGCAGCTGGAAAGTGAAGAGAGAGGCTTCTTTTCTCCAAGTGAGGGCAAAAGTGATGAGGCTTTTCACCAAACAAGCAACATTGCTGGAAAATGTACAGGAAAGGGATGGGGAACTGAGAGAGGGAAGTATTTAGGGTATCCAAGGGAGAACCAGCATAGCCACAGCCAATCAGATTACTTCAACAACATAGAAAAGCTGAAGGAGCCAGAAGAAGAGATATGAGAGGGAAGTCTTTCAATTAGAACATCCTATTAGAATCATGCCATAAGGACTTTACCTCAGACTTTTCTGAATAGTATTGAAAGAGCTGCTAAGAGAAAGTTCAAAAAGAGGAATTTATGAAATTGATTCCATGAAGAAAATCTGAAAGGAAGAAGCCGACTCTTCAGTATTCAAATTATCAGTTTATAAGCAATTTAAAATGAATTTTGATTTCTTTAGAGCAGTGCTTCCCAAACATAGCTATAGTGGGCATTAGGTTTGTTTGTTGGTTTGTTTTTGAAGTAACAACATATGAACACATTACGCAATCACAACAAGGACATTTAAACTAACTATTTTACCTACATTGAGTAAAAAGAACTTTCTAATAAGTGGTTTTGGGTAATGAAGAAAAAAGCTTGGGAAGCACTGCTTTAGTTAACATCTTACATATAATCTAAGGTCAGAAAACTCATCAATTATTGAAAAAATGGACAGACAGGGCTAAGGTGAATTTCCTTTAGAAGACGATGAAACATGGGCCTAGATCAGGTCTACTCATAGCTGCCTCAGGAGATGGAAAGTTCTAAACACTATTTTAAACAGAGCCAAAACAGTGGTTAAAGAAAAAGGAAGGTAATAAAACCAGTTTCTTTAGTGAAGAAAAAAGAAGCCACATCAAAAGTTATTGTTACTTAAGAAAAGCTCCAATGAAAACAAACCAGAAATGAAATATATATATATATAAGTTAAAGAATGAGAGCAATGTTTAAAAGTATATGTTTCAGCTTACCAATGTTAAAGAACAAATGATTTCTTAAGAGAAGCAATTACAGTTGGTCAGAAGACATTGGTTAATAGTAGATAGTACCGTTGTACTAAGGTTTTTATAAAGGTGGTTTTGGTTGATTAAAAATAATTCCATAGTTTGATTATTTGCAACATGGAAAAATATGAGAGGATTGCATGAGTGACAATTATGGAAGATTCCTTTATATCCTTCATTATGGTAAGAGATAATGGGATCTATTTTTCAACCAGAGCTCAAAATAAAAAGACTAAAGAAACAGAAAGGGCAAGAATATATAGCACTTAAGACTGGTTCTGAAGTTAATTTAGCACATCAGGATTAACTGCCATCAAGTCTGTCAATTCAACTACATTCACAGCTCTTCACCAGGATGATCATTCCAATCTGGCCCTTATTCCATGCAGCCACCAGGGACTCGGCCGAGCTGTGGGTCAGGGAATCAGGAATCTCCTCAAGCTCCTTCTGAAATCCAATTGGGTCCATTAGGTGCCTGGGGTGGAACCACCTAGTCAGTCCTGCCTCCCTGTGGGGTAGGGTGGGCATCAGGAAATCCAATTGCAGAAGGGAGTGATCTGACCATGACAAGGGTTGTATAGCTATATCCCCTAAAACCAGATCACGGCGCCAATGCTCCGAGATAAAAACTAGGTCAAGTGTGTGCCTCCCCCCATGAGTCAGACCCTGAATTACTTGGGTCAGGTCCATGGTTGCCATGGAGGCCATGAACTCCTGTGCTGCAT
>JANHGC010009810.1:84512-95803 GCA_027560395.1 Boaedon fuliginosus | reverse complement strand
AAAACAGCTGGGTCCAGGGAAGGCTTCTTGAGGAGGGGTCTCACCACCGCCTCCTTCAAGGCAGATGGGAAGAACCCTTCTCTCAGAGAAGCATTTATAATCAGCTGGAGCCAGCTGCATGTCACCTCCTGGGCAGCCGAGACTAGCCAGGAGGGACACGGGTCCAATAAGCAAGTGGTGGCATTCATCGCACCCATGACCTTGTCCACATCATCAGGGGCCACAGGAACAATCTCTTCCCAGATAACAGGACTAAGACCTGCCCCAGTCACTTCAATGGACTCTGTCAAGCCGGAGTCAAGGTCCAGCCGAATCTGAGCGATTTTATTCGACAGAAACTGGACAAACTCCTCAGCTCTACCCTGCAAGGGCGAGCACGAGTCACCCTAAACAGGGTGGCTGGGTGACAGTCTGCATACGCAATAAGAGCAACATAGTATGAACGCTTTGCCGCTTTTATTGCCACTAAATAGGTCTTAACGAAAGCTCCTAATAGTGTTCAGTCAGATTCAGCATTTCCCTTCTTCCAGTCGCGCTCTAGACGTCTCCTCCAACGCTTCATCCCCCGGAGCTCCTCAGTGAACCCAGGAGACTTCCGGGACCTGCGAATGGTGAGAGGTCGCAAAGGCAGAGCCCCGGCGGCTGCATTATTCCACGCAGCCACCAGAGATTCAGCCGAGCTGTGGGTCAAGGAATCCGGAATCTCCCCAAGCTCCCTCGGAAACCCAATTGGGTCCATTAGACACCTGGGATGGAACCACCTAGTCGGTCCTGCCTCCCTGCGGGGTGGGGCGGATGTCAGGAAATCCAATTGGATAAGGGAGTGATCTGACCATGGCAAGGATTCTACAACTATATCCCCCAAACCCAAATCATGGCGCCAATGCTCAGAGATAAAAACTAGGTTGAGTGTGTGTCCCCCACTGTGAGTCGGACCCTGAATTACTTGGGTCAAGTCCATGGTTGCCATGGAGGCCATGAACTCCTGCGCCGCATCTGAGGAGCCACCAAGGGATAGCAGGTTGAAGTCCCCAAGTACCATCAGCCTGGGGAACTCAATCTCCAACCCATCAACCCCCTCGAGCAACGTAGGCAGAGCTGAGGCAATGCAGCTGGGAGGCAGGTACGTTAGCAACAAGTTCACCCCTGAGTCCAGCTTCAGAAGGAGAGACTCACACCCGGCCATCTCTGGAGCTACGCCAACCTGTGGATGGAGATCCTGACGAATTATTACAGTCACCCCACCATCCCTACCCTGGGGTTGCGGCTGGTGCAAAACGTGAAACCTGGTGGGGCACATTTCCGTGAGGAGAAACCCCTCCGGCCCCAACCAGGTCTCAGTGATGCACACCAGGTCGGCCCTCTTCTCCAAGATTAATTCCTGAATCAGAGGGGCTTTGTTGATAACCGACCTGGCATTAAGAAGTAACAGTCGGAGCCCAGGGCCCTGAATTTATTTATTTATTTATTTATTTGTATTTATACCCTGCCTCATTTCCCCAGTCAAGGGGAACTCTATACCCGAACCAACGGGCCCCCGAGATGAGCCAGAGGGGTTGGAACATGGTACCGCCAGCAATTGACGAGCATCCGTTCCCCGACGATGGGTTACCCCTTACCCAATAGATACCCATATCTATCCACCTTGCTGTTGATCATCTACTCCCCTTTTCTTCTAACTTTCCCATCAATACAGCCTTCTCCAGAGAGCTGGGCCTTCGCATAATGTGTGAAATAATCTGAGCCTGGTCGTATGTGCTTCAGGTGAGAATTATTGGTTGATTTGGTCATTATCTTGGCCACATTTCTCAGGAGTCTTCTCCAACACCAAAGTTCAAAAGTATCAGTACTCTTGTTATCCTGTTTCATCAAAGTCCAACTTTCTTTCACAGAGTGAAAGATGCTGCATTAAAATATTATTTTAGGCAAAGATACAGTACTTAGCACTAATCCATTCATATCAAAAGTTCTTAATTTAAACAAAAATACCTGATAGAAATGAGTAAGTAGTCGCAGCTGTGAGCACATTTTGGGTATTGAGTCTTCAAACTCTTTCATTCTTTTCATCTCTTCTTCTTGTTCTGAAGCTGTTACTCCCCATTCACCCTAAAGAATGCAATTTTTAAAAAATGGGGTGATAAATCAACAGGTGCATATTTATTCCTTTGTATCCTTTGTTATACAAAGGAGTATGCTGATTTTTTTAGATTAATTACTATGGGACAAAGTCATAAATTTGCTTGATGGTTTCTGAACCCTGGAGGACAGAAAATCAGCAGAAATTCTCTGGAAACAGTTTAACCATCATGAACTAAAACCACCAGATACATATTTCTTGTCTAAAAACTGATAAACTTACATGAACATTTTTGTTGGAAATTAAGAATTAAACTTCTAGTGCAATGCCCCTTGGGGTTTCCAGTATAATAATTTGCATTTAATTTATAAAGGTGTATCAGTTGCTCAGTACAGCGTATTTTTTAAAACTCTATTGAATATAATGGATTTACTTCTGAGTAACATACATACATACATACATACATATATACAATTGCATCTTTCTATATTGTGTTTTTACTTTTCGTTCATTACATTCCAGGAAAAAGAACAGAGGAAGTTTGTTTTATTTGAGAATCATTAAAATACAAGCATATGCCATAGAATGCCATAGAAAGGAGCCATACCTCAAGTTCTCGCTCCTTTTTCTTTTCTTCAAACTGCAAGCGTAGCTGCAATTCCTCTAAGGCAGCTCGGTACATTGCGTCTTGCACATTTTGAAATTCAAGAATCTGATCAAAAACAGCTCGGAGCTGATTGAGAAGCATCTATAAGAAATTGTGAAATGTAAAAATAACATCCTACACCCACAAATATTGCACTTAGTGCTAAGATAGACACAACTCAGGTGTGCAATTCTAAGCTCTGTTATTATGGAATAGTGGGATTTCACTTCTGAATAACACATTGTAATGAAGAAAAGGGAGCGATGATCATAGTCATCACATAAATAATGTTTAAATAGAGAAAAGGCTTACTCTTGAATCAGCGTCCAGCAAACAGCGAGATATGATGGTATCTAGGAAGACTTCATGAGCTGCAATGATGTGATCTAGGTCCTGAGCTTGTTGGACCTTGTTCCACAGTTCATCCCATGAACATTCCAGGACCTATGGCATAATTTTAAGAATTCAGTATAATGATGTTCTTCCTTCAGAAACACTTTATTTAGCACACTCTTTACTCTGCATGGCACTACACACATTTCTCCTCCTCAAAACAAAAACAAAACAGACTACAAAATGGTTGGTTGAAGGGTACCTCAAATGTAATATAATACTGCATTTGATGAATGAAATGGACCATTTCTGATGCCAAAACGTGACACTGATGCAGCACCCCAGAAAGCTCTGTAAGAAATCCAAAGTATTTGTATATTAAAAATTAGAAGGGATTGATTCATCTAACATTTTTTTAAAAAATACACCTGAGGTTGACAACCTGCACCTTTTCTGAAAGGAATAAAATGTAACCACTGAAAGAAAGAAACGTAACATACCATATTTATACCATCATCTTTTTAATCCAATAAAGTGAAGCTATAAATTCTAATAGCCAACATTGTTTCCAGTTAATGAAAATATGACAACTCCCAAATGTATCAAGTAGAATCAAGTGAGAAAACAAAGTTAACTGTATACATTCCATATAATAAATGAAGCAATACTGCTTTTTACTAAGATCCTTGGTTCATTTAACTTTGTCATGTAAGCCTGGCAGCACCTCTCCATATTTTTTTCTAACCCCACATGTAGATTGAACTTGGCATGTTCAAAATGTAAAGCTCTGGCTCTACCACTGAGCTACAATCCTCTCCCAAATTGATATGGCAGAAGAACAAAAACCAAAAGATAAGAAATTGTTCCTCAGAATTAGAGATGGATGAATCTGTTAATCCCCACCTCTGTTTTTTTCATTTCCTCTTCAGTGCAGCTTATTTTAAAAAGGTGGTACAGAACAATGAAAGGTATATTGCCTTTCATTAAAGAAATGAGAAATATTGCCTAGATTCTAAGAAATCTATTATTTTAGAGGAATGTTCATGCTTGGCCAAGGCCAATACTCCAACTCATGAGACACCTTCTTGCTTATTAATAAAAAGAAAGGTGACTTTCCTACTAGGTGGATTGACAAGTGGTTTCCAGTAGCTACCATGCTCAATGCAGGAAGGGAGAGACTTATCCTCAGAGATTATAATACTCTTTTGGGAGAGAGCTCTGCTGAAATGTTTAGGCCAAACTTTGTGAGGAAAGGAGATAAGGCTTTCTCAGTCAAGGGTACCCAAATGTGGAACAAGCTTCAAAAGAAGATAAAGCCATGCCAAAGCTTCCCTTTGGCATACTAGATGGCAATGCCTACCTGGTTACCATAGTCTACCTGTGACAGAGAAAAGTCAAAGAATTACTACCCTGTAGCTATTCCTTTCTATACAGTAAACATTTTATAGTATTTGAGATACACAAAAAAACAAAAGCCACAACACCTAGGATAAAAGGAGTCATACCAGGAATACAACACACTGAAACAAGGCAGGAAAATATTGTCAGAAGCTGAATGATTTTCAGCATTCTTACTGAATTAAGACTATTAAAGTTGTTGAAGCAAAGGGCAGACATAAGTATGAATACTATAGCAGAAAACACTAAAAACATTTCATTTTGAACCCACAACCTATGATTCGGGGCTTGTATTCTGAACTGTTAAAGCAGCCTTCCTATTGTCCCTCTAGTGCAGGGGTGTCAAACTTGCAGTGTTACCTTGTCGTCACGTGATGTATCACACCTTTTTTCCCCTTTGTTAAACCAGGGGGCGGGCATGGCCAGCATATGAGACATTTGCCTGTGAGTTTGACAATGCTGTAGTGCACTGCACTAAGATTCCCAGCCAACATGCTAAAGAGTTTATTCAGTCACTTGAGGGATACCTGTTACCATAGTTGCAACTTATAGATAAAGAGCCCAGAGACTATAATTTCATAGGTTTTACTTAGTTCTGCTTGAACTACTGATTAATATCCAATATATTAAAAAAATCAGAAACTACTGAAAATCTTATGATTTGGCAGAGCACTCTCTGAAGATAACAGTTTCTAAAACTAATATTTATAAGGTAGGAAAAGTTGGCTTATTACTTAGATGTGATAAACTTATATCACAGATAAGACTAAAACTGTTGAAAATAAAGGAATTGGCAAATATGTGAATTACTGCTGATATTATGGCTAAAAAGCATGAATGCCTTCAAAATTAGTTTATGTAGGGCTACCAAATCTGGATGACCATTTGATGATGATAGCAAAGAGACAGAAAATCGAACTTTTTCTGCAGCTCAAGTCTGATAGACTTAGCTTAGTGGTTAAAGGGGAGTACATATTGAGCTGCTTTTAATCCTTGTTGTAATGCCTGAATAGGGTTTTGCTGCCCATTTATCCCTCTCTTTACTTCATCTCCATCCAGTTTTGTTGCCCTCCTTCTCCATCTTGGCTTTCTGGCAAATACAGACAAACACACATGCACAGATATACATGTTTTGTGTATAGGTCTCAGCCTAAATCACACCATTATGGATAAAGGCCTCTTAATCAAAGGTTATGAATGGTCCTAATAAAGGATTCAAACTGGGTCTCATGAACCTGCATGGCATAGTGGTTAAAGAGCTGGACTAGAAGCATGATTATGTTCTTTTATCATGGAAACCAGCTAGCGAATTAGAGCCAGTCACTTTCTATCAGTTCTAGACCAGAAAAAAAAAATACCAGCTACCAGACTCCATCTGGTTCATTAACTCTCAGGTGTGTAATAATGGAACTACAGTCAAAGTTTCCATTGACCACATTTTATTATTCAAATATTTAATCAATTATACTTTCATTGACAAGCTCTCGGATGTTTAAAAAAATTGTTCACAATATTAATTTATTTTTAAAATTACCTAACGATCACAAGTATGGCTGCTTATAAAACAAATACTCATTTAACCTTCAGAAATTTAAACTTCATACAGACTTGAAGAAGAATTACCCAACAAACCTATACAGGTTGTCCTTGCTTATTAACAACCTTGTTTAGCAACTGTTCAAAATTACAATGTTGTTAAAAAAAAACACATAACTAATCCTTGCATTTACAACTGTCATGACATCATACACTCATGAGATTGCCATTCAAGCACTTTGCAACTGGTGCACATTTATTATCATTGCAGGGTCTCATGATCACAAGGCTGCTTATTCACATGCTTTGCAACCATCTTGCGATAACCAGAGTTAATAGAGAAGTCAAAAGTAAAATCGTAGGCAGAACTAAATTATAGCCATAAGATGTTTCAGTTAACAACCATGAGGCTTAGTGACCGAGTTGCTGTTCCCAATTGAGGTTGCTGAGTGAGGACTTCCTGTATACCTCATGATTAACTTTAGGACTACAGCTCAGAAATCTGTTAAATTGAATATGATTTCTATCTGAGAGGTTTCCTTGCTCTGCTGTCGAAAAATACTTATATGAAATCATGTCCTAATCAATGAGTGATCTTTACAGATTATTATTTACGTATTCATTAAAAGACTTGTATTCCCCTTTTATGAAAATTCAAGGAAGCTAACAATACTCAATAAGCAATTATAAACTAAAAAGACCATAAAATTCTATTCACCTAAAAAGAGAATGTAAAATGACTTAGTTTTGAAAAATATACAAGTCAATCATGAAACTGTGCTCTACAGACCTCTAAAGGTTATTTCAAAAATTTCAGATTCTTATTAAACACACTTTATATAATTTTTCCCTCCAATTTCTCACTCCCTTCATCTACTCCTATTCCAAGCAAATAACTGGCAAGTCAGCTGCATTCTGATTACTATGCTGGATGTATATGCCAGTCAGTCCTTTGATATAGGCCAGGTCAGGAAATAAACATCACAAGAAATACTACAACTCTGTACCGTGTTTTCCCGAAAATAAGACCCTGTCTTATATATTTTTTCCCACCAAAAAGGGTACCAGGTCTTATTTTGGGGGGAATGTCATCCATTGACTAACCTATTAGTTAGGGGCACACATATATTGGGCACACATGTAAAAATCAAGCTAGGTCTTACTTTCAGGGGAGGTCGTATTTTCAGGGAAACAGGGTAGTAGACTATAATAATAGAGTCTTAAAAGCCTGACTTTCCTCTTATATTAAGGTGAATCAAGATGGGCAATCTTGAGTTTTTTTTCTCATGCTTTCCTGGGCTAAGTTCATGTTTTGCTAACAGTCACTATATATTTTCTTCATTCCTATCTCTGAACTACTACAGTGTCATCAATCTTGAGCTAAAAGACCTATGTTGTAAAGCATGAAAAGTCAGATCTCAATATAATCACAATAATTTGTTTTCTCCATATATTTTGAGTATCTGGCAAATTGCTTGTAATGAAGACAATTGCTATTATCCTCATTTTGCCGATGGGTAAAATAACTCAGACTAGAGAGCTGTCAATTTCTAAAATAAACCTAATAAATTATAAACATAACCAAAATAATGAGATTTCAATAGGAGATTTCAGTGGCAGAAATGTCCAGTGTTATTTTACACTGCTTTGGCAGAAGGTACTCTCACAATAATAGATAATAAAAAAGTAAGAATATTCCTATTCAGCATATCCATAGTTGCAGATAATTAATAACAATAGTACCCACCCTTTCTATAAATGGCAATGTCACAATTGGTAAAAGGGAAAACTGCATCATTTTTTGAACAGATGCCTTACAGATGAAATGAACTCTAACTTAGCATCCCCTCTACCACATCAAGGCTGCCATCGAGAGCCCTGCAATGCCAGGAGAAGATGAAAAACGAAAGAAAGATTGACATTAAAAACTTAAGACTATAAAGTACTACTCACAAAGCCTTGCTTGCTGCTATCTATGGAATGTGATAAGCTTTACCCCCATTGTGTTTGGTTAGCAAATAAATAAAATGCATAAATAAATGTAATTTATTTACAAATTAAATAAAATTTATATAAATAAACATTAGGCTAGTTTGCAAATATTGCCCCCTTCTGGTAAAAAGAACTACTCAACCAGTCAGTGTTATGGGTTTCTGCAAATAGTGGAAGGAGGAAAAAAATCTGGTTTTACTCAGTAATCCTTCAGAACAGAAAATACACAAGGATAAATTACTACCCATATGGAAATCCTAACCAATAGTCAGTGAAACTGACTTCTCCATTTATTCAGAATATAAAGATTAAAAGTTAGCTAATTATTAAAAAAATATTCCATAACTTTAGATGCATAACTGTATGAAATTTGCTTTTTTCTGTTATAAAACAGTAGAACTAACAGGAAGTTTATCTAAGCCTTGCAGACAGAACACCATTAGAGCCTATTCATTCAGAATTTAACTAAATCAGTTCAATGATCACAATGTACCAGAACTTACTTTACTTTACACTTCCAGAAAAACCTGAAGAATATTCCCTTCTATTGATAATCTGAAAAACAGCAACTGATATATTTATGCAGTGAGGTTAATCCCTTACCAGGTATATTTTTTAGAAGTTTTGCATTGCACATATGTCCTTTCCATATGTCAGTAAGAATATATTCCATCCGTTTTGCTCTCCATAGGAAGTTAAACACCCTCAGATAGTGGCTCATACACTCTCGTGTAAACATCTGCAAATAATAGCAACATTCGATCATAACCTTTAAAAACTCAAGTACTGCTGCTTCCATTGCTTCAAGTATCTCTATTAAAAGGATAGTGCAATAGCTTAAGATCACTGTTGACTGAA
This sequence comes from Boaedon fuliginosus, assembly GCA_027560395.1. Classification (NCBI taxonomy): domain Eukaryota; kingdom Metazoa; phylum Chordata; class Lepidosauria; order Squamata; family Lamprophiidae; genus Boaedon; species Boaedon fuliginosus. The sequence continues at coordinate 86,963 of JANHGC010009810.1, read as the reverse complement.
GAAGCTGAATTATGGGATCTGAACACAAAGACTCAGTCAAGTTACAGTCTTATTATTAAGAAGTCTCACATTAATACGTAAGGATTTCTCTTGTTCCTCTGTGCTACAATAAATACAAGGAAAACAGCATGATGGGGATTTGTGTTGTGCAAAAGAAGCTCTGGGTTCATTTATCTCAGCTTCCCTAGATTCAAGTGCTTTCGTATCTGCTCCTCAGAGCAGCTTCAGCCCAAATATAGGAGTTATGGCAAACATTTACTAAATACACATATTCTGAATGCAGCAAGAAGTTACGGTTTCTGCTGCAGTCACGATTAGCTACTGCTTCAGTTCCTCATCTGAGTGGATAGGGAGGGGAAAGTCCCATTAATCCCCCGCCCAATTTTCTATGCTGTTTCATTACTAAAAATAATTAATGGTATAAAAATAACACATTTTATTGGCTGAATCAGCCTTTATGTTGTAACACATGGCTAAGATTCAGCTGTTAGCATCCTCCCAAAGTAGCAAAATCTCCCTTTCCTTGGACCTTACTGCCTCATACTATGTTTTAATGACTGTTGAAATAATGATTTTTGTTCATTAATTGAAAGTTGATTTGAGAAAATCTGAGTGGTTTTTCCATCTAACTTAATAATCAGAAAATGTTTAGAAAATAGTTTCTGCTTTTTCCCCATCTCTTATCTATATGTAAATCTGAGATATGCAGAGTTTCAAAGGCCAAGGGCATATTTTATAACTCATAAAAAAATTAGTCATTTGATTCAAATGTTCTAGATTTTGACACCTTTGCCTAGTATAGAAAATCAACTGAATGTTAGAATTCTAATCATAAGGAAGTATGTTTATATTCATGTTTTATTTGACATCATAACAACCTTAAACAATTAAATTATGTGTGGGAGATGGAAACTGAAAGAATGACTTATCAAAGCCAGATATATATGGCCATAGTTGTTTATATTGATAGATGTTTATACATCTCTCTTGTCCAAGATTCAAATGTCTATCAGGTTTCTTTATTTCCATGATAGCTTTAAATTCTGTTCCTTATACAAGTTGGGTTGATTTGTTTAAGGAATAATAACAGAATATTATATTATAGACTATAGCTATAATAAAATCCTTCCATTACCCTTCAATTCTCAACATGTGAAAGGTTTATTATAATGAAAGGAAAATACATTAAATGGTTAGCAGCATGCTACAACAAAAATTAAATATTAAGGAACTGATTACATAGTTCTGGAACTATTCATAACTTATGGAGAAGTATACTGAATATACAAATGGCTTAACAAATGTTAAGTTAGATATTATCTTCCTTTGATTAAATTATATGTAGCAAATATCTTCTGACCAAAGTTTCATTTTTGACACCTTGTTCACAGAGCAGTGTTATTCTTTACATAGAGTAAAAGCATTTTGAACAATGGTGTTATTTTCTCATCTATTTTAATGAATACTATATACCAGATTTATTTAAAAAGTACAAATAGGTTCCCTAAAATACATTTTACAGTTCACACAAATTATCCCAAATTAGTTGCTACAGTTTTAGAATAATGGCTGAAAATGAAAATCCATTTATTAAGTACTTTCTAAGATCTACAGCAGAGCAAATGAATTATTTATTTCAAATAATGAAGGTCTTAAAATGTAGCATTTTAACACTCATTAATAATTTAGGAAAATTGAGATTTTGGCTGTACTCTTAATACAATGGGTACATCAAAGATATCAAGCAATCTCTTTAATCATGTACTTCTAAAAGTACAAAGGCTATTTTAATAACAAGTATTTAGAGAACCAAGTAGGTAATTCTAAGTAGGAGGAGATCAAAAATGGACAAACTGAGCTATACATCCTTACCGTTGCAATTGGCCCATCAACATGATAGTCTAAACTGAAAACATCCCATCCAGTATCACCTGGAGATACCTTTAAAAAAGTTATAAATATTTAAGCAAATTGGTTACATAGTTATTTAGCAATTTTCCCAAAGTAATCATGACCCAGCATTTAGTAATGATCAATTGCCAACACACTGGGTAAAAGAAAGACCAACCTTATTTAACCAACCTAAAATGTTAGTTTTAGGCTAGGAGATTATACTGTGTGTTTGTCAACACACAATAAAGGAAATACAATTATGACATTTTTTGTTCACGTAAGACAAAGAGAAGAACAATGATGACATTAAAACTACCAAAAATCAGACTATACCTTAACAAAACTGTATCAGAATAACTTCAGCAGAACCTACAGTGCATCCATAAAGTATTCACAGTGCATCTTTTTCCACATTTTGTTATGTTAACAGCCTTATTTCAGAATCTCCAGAATTCTACACACAACACCCCATAATGACAACGTGCCAAAAGTGTACTTGAGGGTTTGGCAAATGTATTAAAAATACAAACACTGAGGTATCCCATGTACATAAGTATT
>JANHGC010009810.1:70181-84412 GCA_027560395.1 Boaedon fuliginosus | reverse complement strand
ACCCGAAGGACTCTCAGACCATGAGAAACAAAATCCTCTGATCTGATGAGACAAAGATTGAACTCTTTGGTGTGAAAACCAGGCGTCACGTTTGGAGGAAACCAGGCACCGCTCATCACCAGGCCAATACCATCCCTAGAGTGAAGCATGGTGGTGGCAGCATTATGCTGTGGGGATGTTTTGCAGCGGCAGGAACTGGGAGACTAGTAAGGATAAAGGGAACGATGACTGCAGCAATGTAGAGAGAAATCCTGGATGAAAACCTGCTCCAGAGCGCTCTTGACCTCAGACTGGGGCGATGGTTCATCTTTCAGCAGGACAACGACCCTAAGCACACAGCCAAGATATCAAAGGGGTGGCTTCAGGACAACTCTATGAATGTCCTTGAGTGGCCCAGCCAGAGCCCAGACCTGAATCCAATTAAACATCTCTGGAGAAATCTTAAAATGGCTGTGCACCGATGCCTCCCATCCAAGCTGATGGAGCTTGAGAGGTGGTGCAAAGAGGAATGGGCAAAACTGCCCAAGGATAGGTGTGCCAAGCTTTTGTGGCATCATATTCAAAACGACTTGAGGCTGTAATTGCTGCCAAAGGTGCATCGACAAAGTATTGACCAAAGGCTGTGAATACTTATGTACATGTGATGTCTCAGTTTTTTTATTTGTAATACATTTGCCACAACCTCAAGTACACGTTTCTCACGTTGTCATTATGGGGCATTTTGTGTAGAATTCCAGGGAACAAAATGAATGTAATTCATTTTGGAATAAGGCTGTAATATAACAAAACGTGAAAAAAATGATGTGCTGTGAATACTTTCTGGATGCACTGTATAATTTAGGCCATAATACATCACACAGTAAGCCTATCCATTATGAGTATGTTTAATTTGGATTGTAGCCTTATGTTTTTTTTATCCAACTTACTGTTCTTTTTATTATTTATTAGATTTATATCCCGCCTCTCTTCACCCCTTTCACCCCGTTCTGTAATATCTATAACTGTATGAGTATTAGAACTCATTTTTCAGTTAAATAACAATTAGTGTAAGGTCAAGAAAATCTGACAATCCAGAAAGATGATAATACTTTGAATACTGGTTCCCTTGACAAATAAAATCTAATGTTATCATGAGATACTAAAATAGCTCAAAAATACCTCCAAAAGTCTAACATCCAAGCGTTTGAGGATCTCAGGATTATCAAACTGTGCATTAGTTGCCCTGACAGCTGTTTCAAGGATTCCTGTTAGATTATGCTGATACAAGGTTGTAGCTGGTCTCGCAAGTTCTGGCCTGTTTTTAAATAATATAAATAAAAGACAGATACATAGTTGTTACTATACCCCATTTTCATCCAGTTGCAGATGCAATAGTTTTACAATCAGTGAACAGATTCTCTTCGTGAATTCTTTTTTAAAAGAAAAAAGAAAACAAAACCACAATACTGGGGTGATGCCTACATCAGAATTTGGCAAACTGCACAAAAGAACATTCTCATTTTCAAGTTTTCTACATTCCATTATTTTTTCTAATTGCAAATACTTGAGATACAAATTTCAACAACAGCAACAACTCTAATCTACCAATCAATCCTATTTCATTTCAGATCCAGGGCCAGGATCCAGAAGTCAATGAAGATGTTTAACACAGCAGTTTCTTCCATTCATGTTGAACTGAACTCATATAGAAACTGACAGTGTTTTCAAACCTCAGATCATACCTGAATTAACTTAGTAGCAATGCAACACAATCTTTCCTTTAATATAAAATCTTTTTAGTTTAGGTATAATCCAATGCTATTCTTTCCTTCTGCTCCTATTTTTAAAGATTTTCCTGTTTGCCTCTTTTTAAACAAGCACACCCTGTGGGGCAAGGGAGAGACAGTGACATAAAATGGCTACAGAAGACTGCTTCAAACAGCTACACTATCTACAGATTTGGGGGATTTCTTTTATATAAAAGATGGTTGCCCTATCTAAAATCAATTAGTTCAAAACACACTGTAAAAATTGATAAGAAAATATCATTTTTGGATTCCAAAAAGTGTTTTAGATGCTTCATTTTAAATTTAGTGACAAAGACTATGCAGTTGTGCTTTTTGCATTAAAGAATATTTAGAACCAAAGCTTATACTCCCAGATTCTGAAATAGCAAATTAAAAATTCTATGTCAAAAAGTGTTTATTTCCATTAATTCACAACTCTCCAGTGTTTGACACACCAAAATGTTGTGCCAATTTTCTGTCTCATTATCATTCCCTGCTGCACTTGAGTGTAGAGATATTACATCAATTCAGTTCTTGGACAAATAGACGTCTCTTTGATGTCTGGCAAGCAAATGGAATCCTTTGTAATGAAAAATTGGCATTATTGAAGGAAAAGAAATGTAACATGTAGGAAGTCTGCCATTATACTATTGAAATGCCATTGTAAAAGAAAATCCAAGATGCTTTTAAAAATATTGACACGAAGGGAAGTAGGTGGGGTGCTGAATTTAAAAGTACGGGATCCAAGAGTTTTAAAAGCTTGGGATCTGAATAGACATTTAAATAAATATATCAAGATATATTCATCAAAAGGTAGTCTTTACTTTATCTTTGTCAAAATATTATTCAGTGATAGCAGCCTCCAAATAGTAAAATCCAGGGTGCAGAATTTAAAGTTTTATATCTGCAGGATTTATTTGGTAGTCTGCATGCTGGCAATAAATAACCAGAAGAAACCATATAAATTTAATATAATGGCAATTCTTATTCTCAAATTTACAATCTAAGATGCTGGAAAACAAAACAAGAATGAGAGAATCAACTAAAATTAATGTAGGAAAAAGAGCAGAATTTTAAAATATTTGATTGACACTAAAGTTTTGAATACAGAGAATGAAAAGGATTATATTTTAGATTAATAATGCAATCTTATGAATATTTACTATGCAGTAAATGTAGCTGTTTGAACTAAAAGAAACTTAATTTTGAATGTACACAGATAGAATTGTACCACCCTACGTACAGTCACTTGAAAGTAAGTTTAATGCATGGTTAATATCATATGAAGAACTTTAGGGACTTCCGGGGGCACTTCCGGAGATACTGGAAGCAGAAGCCGCGAGCTCCCCGAGACTCTGGCTCGAGGACCCAGAAGAGGGTCCAAGCCTATCAGAGTGATAGGTGAAGCTGAGGAACATGGGAGGAAGGGTGGAGGGGAATCACCAATCCCCTCCCCACCTCCCGGGAGCTCTTGCTAGGACTGGTCAGGATGGCCATCAAGATGGTGGCTACCTAGCCGGAACCCCCGGGGCAAGCGAGCACTGGAGGAGAGAGGAGAGGGAAGATTGAGAACGAATCCAACCTGTGGTAGGACAAGCGAAGAGAGACGGGTGGAAAAATTGGAATTTTGAACTGTGATCGATCCAAAGAAAGCAGTGGTTGCATCTATTTAATTAAACAGTGAAACGAAGTGGAGGCAACGTAAAAATACGGAGAGGTTGTCGTTCCTAAGAACTGCCTACCCCGGAGCTGGAAGGAATATGACCAGAGCTCCGGTTTTTAATATAATTGATTGAAAGTGAACTTTTGATTTTCCTGTCTAAAATGGATATGATTAATGAACTTGGTGCCGTGCGAAATGGATTAAAAAAGATTTTAAACAAGGTGGATGAATTTGAAAAACTTGGAAATGAAATGAAAACTATGATGTCGACTATGTTAAAACAAACGGAAGAAATGGAGAAAGACTATACACAAGCTGACCAGTTAATGGCGATTGGAGTCAAGGAGATGGAGGAAGGGGCAGAGATGAAAGAGGAAGAAGAAGGATTGAAGAAGAAAGCGGTGGAGAAGTGCGAGGGGGAAAAGGATATTTGGATTTACCAACAACTATGTGTATGTGTGTGTATGCACACACTAAGACACACAGTTTCTCGAATAGCAATAGCAGTTAGCAATGAGATTTATATACTGCTTATCAGTGCTTATATAGCTCTCCCTAAGCGGTTTAGAAAAAGTCAGCATATTGCCCCCAACAATCTGGGTCCTCATTTTACCGACCTCAGAAGGATGGAAGACTGAGTCAACTTTGAGCCTCATGAGATTCAATCTGCCAAACTACTAACAGCTGGCAAGTCTGCAGTGTTGCATTTAACCATGCAGCTCTTGGTTTTAAGCTTTAAAGGCATAAAACTAACTTTTGTGACACTCTATATATGGGCTTATCATATACATACATAAATTTAAAAAGTTTTATATAAGAGTTTCAATAAAGGTTGTTCTTGTGCAGAACATTCCTATATTGACTATTTCCTCTCCCGTTTTATAAGGAAAATAATCATCCTTTACAAAATAATATTCAATACATCCAATGCAGTAGAATTATCTCATAAAAGCATCATACCTGTACTAAATTTTAAGGTGACAAATGACAATTTTTACAACCACAGATTAACAGAGTCATCCCTCTAAAATCTCTATTTACTTACTTTAACAAGTCCATTAAATGTCTGATAAAATCTCCTTGACCAAGGAGCAAATAGCGTCTCATGGCTTGCATATGCTCCAGTAAATTGTACTTCTTATTGAGCACATCTAGCAAGTATTTGCTGGTCTCAAAATATGCAGCATCTATTTTTCCCTGAAATGCATTTTCCAAATCTGTGAACATTTCAGCAGCTGTTACAGAAAAACAAGAAGTTACCAAGATTGCAAAACAAGCACAACTTATCAACTCTTACACTACATGTAAATATTTGACTTGAATTCTATAAAATGAATGAATTGTTACCAGGTAAACCCAAATCATTTGATGTTGAATATTAAATACTTGCTTGTTTAATGGAATTATAGTGAATTTTCTAGAGGTATCAGGGATTCTTATTTCATCTCATGAAACAGACGTTGTGAGTGTGCCAAGCATGTTCTTCCTATTTTTTTAGTACCAAACGATGAAGCATAAGCTAATCGCAGGAAATTCTCTGGAAGGATGGGTAAAGGCTAAACAGTTGAAAAGAAATCTATTCCATCTGTAGAAATGTGGGTGGCTTAGTTGGGCATGAGCAATTGGCACTCCTAGATTTGCTTCATCATTGAAAATGGAAAGCTGATCACTTACCATGAACCCCCATTCTCGGTGGATCCATGCTGGTCTTGGTGAAGGAATGGGCTCCACCCCTCTGATAGGCAAGACCAAAGGGGGGGAAGCTCCCCACAGATCCCCAGTAAGTGAGTAGTCGCTTGGAGTAGACCCACAGAGATCTGTGAAACAAAACTGCGAATTCCGCCCAGTTATGAAAAACTGAAGAACTGGAGAGGCCAAGAAAAAAACCCATGAACGGCCGGAGGAAGGTGCCAAGCCGAAGAAGAAAGGGAAAACAGTAGGATCCGAGGTCGGAAGGGTGGGGCACCGAGACCAGCATGGATCCACCGAGAATGGAGGTTCATGGTAAGTGACCAACTTTCCATTCTCCCGTGGAATACCATGCTGATCTTGGTGAAGGAATGGGTGAAATACCCTAGCCAATTTACAGGCGAGAAAACCGAGGCAAAGAGAGAACTGACGGAAGAATACCCCTCTATCGAAGTTTGAATCCACGGCGTAAGAGTCAATTTTGTAGTGGCAGATAAAGGTGTGTGGAATGTTCCAGGTAGCCACCTGGCAGACCTGTTCCAGAGATGGAAAGGTCTTAAAGGCCGCCCTAGTAGAGTGTGCTACAATGCCCTCAGGGGGAATGAGGTCTAGGCCCTTGTAAGTGTCTGCAATTGCCTCCCGAAGCCAACGGGAAATAGTAGAGGGAGAGGCTCTCTGCCCTTTCTTCTTAAAGTGGAACAAAACCAGGAGGGCCTCGGACCTGCAGAAAGAGACGGTGCAGTCCAGATAGACTAGGAAAGCTCTGCAGACATTGAGAGTATGCCAGAGATGTTCTTGAGATGAAGAAGGGTTTGGGTAGAAAGAGGGAAGGACCACCTCTGCTTGTCTGTGGAAGACGGAGTTGACCATGGGAATGAAAGAGTGGTCGGTACGGAGCACCACTCTGTCATCATGTAGAGAAACAGAACCTGGGGCCATGGAAAGGGCTGCCAGTTCAGAGACACTTCTCGCCAATATGATGGCAAGAAGAAAAACCATCTTCAGAGTAAGTTCCCTTAAGGGGCAAGTGGCCATGGGTTTGAAGGGTTTAGAGGTTAGAGCCTGGAGGACAAGAACTAGGTCCCAAGAGGGAGCCCTGGGGATTGGAGGAGGGTTGAGTAGGCCGCCCCCCTCAGAAACTTCTTTATGTGAGAATGAGCGGAAAGCTTTGGTCCTTTAGGAAAACCCAAGACCAAAGAGATATTTGAGACCTGATGTCACAAAGTTGATGTACTGAGACCCAAGGAAAGCCCTGACCGAAGGAAACCTAGGAGGTGTTTGGTACTGATGTTCTCTGAGTTCAGGTCCTTGTTGGCACACCACCACTCCAGAGCTAGCCAAGTGGCATTGTAAAGACGGTTGGTGGAACTCTTCCGCCCGATCAGAAGGGTACTGAAGACTGCCTGAGAATACCCGCGGGAGGCTAGCCTGCGCTGCTCAACCTTCAAGCACTTAGGTGGAGGCAGGGCAGGTCGGGGTGTAAGATCGGGCCCTGAGACAGTAGTTCGGGCTGCAGGGGCAGAGGAAAGGGAAGGATGATAGAGAGATCCAGTAGATCTACAAACCAGGGATGGCGGGGCAAAAACGGCGACCAGAACGAGCTCTGCTCGTTCCCGTTGACCTTGTCAAGAAACCTGTGAAGAATCTTCGGAGGGGGAAGGCATATAGAAGGAGGCAACGCCAGGGCTGGAACAGGGTGTTTGTGCCCTCTGCCTTAGAGCAGGGGAGCCTGCTAAAAAACCGAGGGAGGTGGGTCGATGTGTGGCAGGCGAAGAGGTCCATGGCTAACTGACCGAACTGGTGAATGAGATCCCGGAACGCCTTAGGATGAAGTCTCCATTCCCCACTGTCGAGGTGGGTGTGGCTTAGCCAATCTGCCACTACGTCCTTCTCGCCCAGGACGATCTCGGTCAACAGTGAGGCAAGGTTGAGTTCTCCCCAGAGGAACACCTGCTGAGAAAGAGCCTGGAGCGAGCGAGACCTCATTGCCGCCTCGCGGTTGAGGAAGGCCTTAGTGCACATGTTGTCCGTGAAGACAAGTATGTGCTTGCCGGACACCTGAAGGTGGAAGCTCTGGAGGTCTAAGGGAACCGTTCGGAGCTCGAGAAAATTGACGTGACTGCGTGCCTCCGATGGAGACCAGGTCCCTTAGGCAACTCTTTCGCCGAACTGTGCCCCCCAGACCGACAGACTTGCATCTGTGTAAAGGTGAGAGAGGGTCCCAATCCAAATGGGGGAGGACCTGACCAGAGATTGAGGGTTTTTCCACCAAAGAAGCTCCTCGCAAGTGGAGGTGTTCAGTGGGATGGATCTTTTCTGGCGCAGCTCTATGAGAGAGTGAAAAAGAATCAGAAGAGCTTTGGTCCGGAATCTCACCCTAGGTACTATGCCGATGCACGAGACCAGCCTTCTCTCCTGCAGGGCCTGCTCCACCAAGGGACAGATTCTGTCTATCCGTTCCGGGGATTGAGAAACCTGGAAGGAAAAGGAATCTATCACCGCTCCCAGGTGAAGGATGGACTGGGAGGGGGAAAGCCAGCTCTTGTCCCAATTTATCAAGAAACCCAGCAAGGAGAGAAGCTGGGTGGCGTGATCGAGATGAGAAGAGGCAAGGATGCAGGAAGAGGCCCTTACCAGGATATTGTCCAGGTAGAGAAACAAGGCTACGGCTGAAATACAAAGATGGCCAATGGCCGTCACCAGGAGCTTGGTAAAAACCCTGGGAGCAGAAGCCAAACTGAATGGGAGAGCCCGGAGCTGAAAGTGGCCACCATTGTAACAGAAGCAAAGATACTGGCAGCATGAAGGATGAATTAGGACATGCAAGTACACCTCCTTTAGGTCCAGGGAGGCCATGAAGTCGCCCTCCTGATGGACCGGAGAACGGAGCGAAGGGTCTCCATCTTGAAGTGAGGTCTAGTCAGTTGGTTGTTGACCCACTTCAGATCCAAAATCAGCCTGGTGTCCCCGGATCATTTGGGAACTGTAAAAGAAATGCGAATAAACCCCTTGACCTCTTTGGGGGAAAGGGACCCATTCTACAGCTACCATATCCAGCAGGTGCTGGATGGCGGATAGGGTGCATAAGTGCCTGAGCATGCATGAGGGTCATCTGACCTGGAGGAACCTGCCCCAGGGAAGAGAGCTGAACTCCAGGGAATAACCCCAGCAAATGTGTCTAGAACCCACCTGTCCATGGTTATGGTCTCCCAAGTCCCCAGAAAGAGAGAAAGTCAACCCCCTACCTGTGATGGCAGGGGAATGTGATAGTCATTGCTGGCCCCTGGGGCCTGGCCTGGGGCTGTTGCTTCTGCTTCTGATGCCGAGGTTGCCAGATCGGAGGCGGATTTCGCTGGAAGCCGGAAGAGGGGTATTCCGGGTGGGGCCGAAAGGACCGAAAGGAATACTGCTTGGGATGAAAAAAAGGCAGACAGCGGGAGCGAGGCTGCTGTCTCGACGGGAGGACCTTCCGGTTGCCCTTGACCTCGAGCAGAAAGGGTCCAAGTCCTCTCCGAAAAGCTTCCCCCCCTTGAAGGGGAGAGATACAAGCCTGCCGTGAACCGAGCTCTCACCATCCCAATTACGGAGCCAAGTGCTTCTCCACATTGCAATGGAGGAAGCCATTGCTCTGGCAGAAAGTTGTAAGGCATCGCTTGGTGGCGTTGGAAGCAAAGGCAGATATGGACACCACCTTGCAGAGGTCAGAGACAACCTCCTGGGGAAGATGATATTGCTCTGTGATCTTCTGGCACCAGAGTACTGTGGACCTGTGGCCAGGGATGCAGCGAGGGCTGCCCGAAGGGTCGTGGCGGAGGCCTCAAAGGACTTCCTCGCCGAATATTCCACCCGCTTGTCATGAGGGTTTTTAGGAAAACCCTCGGAGTCAGCGGGAAGGGTTGCTGGGTTGCCCAGGGAGACTACCGGGGCATCTACAACTGGCAGATGGAAGAGGGCAGCTTGATCCTCAGAAAGCTTATAAAAATGAGTGGTCCAGATCCTCGAATCCTTTAGGTGGGAGGAGGTGGATCACTCCTTCCAGACTAGTCTCATCAGAGCTGGAGGGAGAGAAAAGCCAGCCGGAGGCTCATGAGGAACCGGGAACACAGAATTAACATCGAGACCCGTGCTCGTAGAAGGGATGACCGGGGGTTGTTCCTGCACCGGTCCACCCAGATTGAGGATGTTTGTGATCATTCTAAAAAGTTTGGGGAAAGTTTCAGCGACAAAAAGGTGCCCTGATCTAAGTTGAGAGAACATCTCGTCTTCCTCCACGGAGTCCTCTGCCTGGAGGATGGCTGGGCCCTCGAAGGTAGGAGGGCATCCAGCCCCGAGGACCTCTGGCTAGTCATCCAAGAGAGGCCTGGGGGTTGGGACTTTGGTATCCCCTAGAAAAGCCTAAAGAGGTCAGGGGACTGGGGCTCATCGCGGGCAAGAGCGGCCCCCAGAAAAAGGAGGGGAGGGACTGCGGTTTCTCCTGGGAGACCTGGGTGGAGACGGGGCTCTGTCTTCCAGGTGCTTCCTCTTCCTGGACCTCTTGGAGGGGGCCAGTGGTGAAGAGGGCCAAGTCTCCGCCGGAAATTGCTTGGCCTCCAATGCTGCGGACATGGCAGATTGAATTGCCGAGTTAAATTCTTCCCAAGACAAGGAAGACAAGGGGCCCTTGGGATGCAATGTATGACCTGTCTCTTCCATAATCCTGAAAGGGAATAAGGAGGGAATTAATAAGGGGGAGACTGATGGATACCCCAGGTCTGGATCCCCTGTCCCCGCCCCCCCTTAGAGTTACTGGCCGGAGATCCCAGCACCTTTCAGGCACACTGTTTTCCCAGGCCTCCTGCACAGAACCACAGATTGTTAGAGGAGCCTTTCTATCATTATTAACAATTTCATTAATAAAATAATTAATTAATTTTTAACTTTTTAATTTTTTTTTAAAAAAGGGAGGGGGAACCTGACTGACCCTAGAGCAGGGATGGGTACTGGAACAGCTGAGTATTCCCAGGCCCTTGCAAGGGGGAGGATCAAGCTGATAAGGAACTGCCCGTGGAGACCTTGACAAGAACAGGCTTTGCAGCCTAGGGCCAGAATGCCCGAATCGGGCTTCTGACTGCCCCTATGATCAGGGGTAGGTGCTGGAGCCGCTGAGTACTCCCAGGCCCACGTGGGGTGGGGGGGGAGAATCAAGCTGAGAAGACAGTCCGTGGAATCCTTGGTAGTAACGGCTGAAGCCTAGGGCCAGGGCGACTGGAGGTTACTGATAAGTTGGCCCCGTGCCCGTGCGGGATTCCCACTGGTGTAAAAGACAGTTGCAAACTGCAAGAGCAGAAGCTGGTGAGTCTGCAGAGCTCAGCAATGTGCGTGCGCGGGGATTCCTGCTAGCATGAAAAGGATTTGAAATGAAGCAACTGTAGGGCCAAAATGGCACCTCCGACCTGAAGCGGCTGGACGGGACAGTCCGGGTCCGCGCCTGATGCAGGCGGATCACTCTGGCAGGGCTGACCCTGTCAGCTCTCGACCAAGGACAGTACCTCTGGCAGGACTGACATGGCAAGAGAGGGGAGGCTAGTTGGGAGGAGGACCCGCGCGATGCGGCCTTTCCCAGATGGCCAGAACCCCACTTGAAAAGCCCGGCAACACGGTGTCTTGCACAATTGAGCATCGGCCAAAGGCGATGAGGGGAGAGAGAGGAGATGTGCGACACACCCTCTCCCGAGAACTCACCAAGTCTTGAAGAAAATTACAGATGGCCAAGGTGGGAATTTTCCCCCCAGGATACCTGGAGGTATCCCAACGGCCAAAAATTCTCCAAAGCGCCTTGCCCTTATTTAAAAAAGAGAAGACTTCTTCAGAAAAAAAGTTGGTCCTGTCTCAAAAAAGAGACAAAAACTGGGGATCTGTGTGGAGCTCCGCCCCCTTTTGGTTTGGTCTTGCCTGTCAGAGGGGTGGAGCCCATTCCTTCACCGAGACCAGCATGGTATTCCACAGGAGAATATAAGTGTAGAAGTTGGGGCTTTTCCTTGACCCTATGATATATGATGCAAAGGGTGGCAATAATGGCTAGTTAACTTTTTATTAACTTAAGGCATCATGGTGCTGGTGTCTTATCTACACATAATAGAATTTCTCTTGTTGTTCATGTCCAGGTTACACCCAAGCTAGCCTATGGCACTGACCAATATGTGAAGCTTTCATGAAAATTGTCTTTATCTACAAAAATGTGACAGGAACTTAAGAAGGACCTGAAAGCCCAGACCATAGGCTTACTATTAAAACCAAAAGACAAAATAGATGCTTAAACAGAACATATGAGTCGCATCATTTTATTGCAATGACTGAACTAAGCTACTGTTCTAATCAGTTTTAAGAAAGTTGTAAGAGTTATGAAAGGAGCCCCCTACTGGGTATCCCCTGGGGCAACGGTGATGTTATTGGCTAATCCTGTCAACCCGAAAGCACCTTGGTGCTTTGAGATTCAATTCCCCAATAGTGCACAAATAAATGAATATGCAGTAGCAGTTGCTGCGTTAGGGTTAGAGTTAGGGTTAGGGTTAGGAAGAAAAAAACGTAGCTACTTTAAAGAGCTGCAGACAAGTGATATGCTTGTGCTCATTCACATTGAAGAATATTTTTGGAAGTAAATCAAAAGAAACAGTTTCTTATATATACCCATATTTTTAGGAGTATAAGATGCACTCTCCCCCCAAAAAAGAGGCTGAAAATTAGGGTGCGTCTTATACAACAAATGTAGCCCCACCCACCCACCGTTTTTACCCGCCACATGCACCTGTTCCAGGTAGCAGAGCACATCACAGCCTCCGTGCCTGTTCCTCCTGTTTTCAGCCAGGGATCTGACTTCACACAACAGCTGATTGGGGGTATCAGCTGTTCCTACTGAATCAGTCTATGCTGAAACTGAAACTAGCTTCAGCAAAGGGGGAAAAAAATCTGAGGCAGATTCCCACCCCCGTATCTCCTGTGCTGAATCCAGTTTCAGTTTCAGCACAGACTGATTCAGCAGGAGAAGCCCCAATCAGCTATTGTGAGCTGTTGGCAAGGAAAACAAGCGGGGGAAAACTCTGCTTCTGCCTCCCAGATTTTTTCCCTGTCTCCTGTTCTGAAGCCTGTTTCAGTTTTAGTTTCAGCCTGATTTAGCACACAAGACAAATTGCTGGGAGGCAGATACAGACTTCCACCCCCTTGTTTTCCTTCCCAAAAGCTGGGTACATCTTATACTCAAAAAATATGGTAAATGTTCAAATAATAATAAATTTGAAATTGTAACTGGAAAAATAATTACAATTATGTGAAGTTTTCAGTCAGAAATTCAAGGCTATGAATTTGATCATGTCTTCAAAATAGCCTTCCAAAATATGTACCTTTAGATCAATACAATTGTTTAAAATAAAATAAATATAATAAAATATAATTTTTTAAATATAAACGCTACTTTTCCAGTTCAAATCAGCTTTCCAAGCTTGACTGTCCTAATTTGACAATTTGATTCAAGGCATGAACTAATCTGATTTCTTTACTCACATAATTCAAATCAGATTTAACAGACAAATGATCTGAAGCCATTTTTCATATAAGCTAAAATGCTCAACAAGATTATGGCTTTTGTTATTTAAACTCAAGCAACAAGAAAATAACCACCTAGCAACATCATTATACCTAGCACATTATATATGAGAGTGCACTATATATTTAGAATCACACAACCCACTGTTCAGGTGTTCCTGCATCTCCTAAAGAAAGAGTTTATGGTGCCATACAAGTCAGAAAACTTTTGCTTTTGAACTTTTTAACACCATGTTATTACTTCAGATGATAAACTGCAAAATAATGAAGTAAAAAACCAAGTGCCTGCTGAATTTCTATGTAACCTTAAGACAAACTTCTGTATGATAAAAGTTAACAAACAATCTATAAACTGGTAAAGTAATCTTATTCTAATTGCATACCATCTTTTGGAGATTCTGCAGATCTAGGCACAGCTATCATCTTTGATGATGGACTTTGGTCATGACAAACCTGATGTAAGAAGTTTATGGATTTTCCTATTAGGAGAACCTAAACATAAAAAGGACATTACTTCTGAAGTTTTTAAAGAACAGAACACTTTCCCTTTCAAAACATTTTTCAGAGAGTATGCTTTACTTATTAAAATAAGTATACAAAAAGCTAACAACAATAAAGGTACAAAATTTTCTCCAGCTTCAGTAGCATCTTTCAATTCTATACTCTAAGCAGACTTAGCAAGAGGGGCATTCACCTTGGTTTAATGATGGGTTTACCACTTTGGATGTCACGTTTAGTAGAATGCTTTCACTATTTATTGTAAAAAAAAGTTCTGTGCCCAATTTTGGAGACTAGTCTGAAGAAAAAGTCTCTATAGCAGTGGTTCTTTAACCCAATTGCCCCATGTCCAAGTCCCAAATAATGTTATTAGTCCCCACCAGTGTTATTTTACACAAGTGGCTTGGCAGTAGCAATTCCAAAGTAGACTCTCACAAAAAGGCAACCATAAATTGCCTCTTATGCACAGGACATACTAAATTATCCCCAGTTTAAGAATCACTGCTTTATAGAATATCAATTTGTATAAGGTATGCTTCTTTATGTGCATCTGTATGTATATATGTGTGTCACAGTCAATTTTAAAGTGATCAGAATATTCTTCCAGGTTTATTTTTTCATACCTTTCTGGAGTGATCCATTGTAATGAAAGAAGGAATCATTGATTTTCTCAATGTATATTTGTCATGCCACAATCGATCTGTTTTCACTGTAGGATCTGAAGCTACAAAGAACTGTGGATGAAATAGTTTTATAATAAGCCTAAATATGATACACATATCATCACATGTAATTTTCTATACGTACAAACGAACATATATTGATCTACTATAGACAGATAAGAGTTGGAAGGTACCTTAGAAATCATTTAATCTAGCTCTCTATTCAATGTATCATTATTTATATTTTTATCAAAATAATACCTTTGCTGCTCAGGCATAACCGCTTAGCAAAAAAAAGTAAGGGATAGATAGATAGATAGATAGATAGATAGATAGATAGATAGATAGATAGATAGATAGATAGATAGATAGATA
>JANHGC010009810.1:59280-70081 GCA_027560395.1 Boaedon fuliginosus | reverse complement strand
TAGATAGATAGATAGATAGATAGATAGATAGATAGATAGATAGATAGATAGATAGATAGATAGATAGATGACAGACAGACACATACACACCCAAACAAATTTGTGTGCTGTCTTGCAAAACCAAATTTTCTCATATTTTCTGATGGTAGTTTACTATAGACTCATTTAATAGAATTCATTTTTCAAAGACCATCAATTCACAGCAAAGAGATATGAATACATGCTGCACTAATGGGAAGTTTTTAGCTTTTGTGTTAGCCTAAAACGTTAAGAAGAAAAGAATCATGTCATCATAGCATCCAGTTCATTCAGAATCTAGTTAATTTTGAGCTTTATAGGGCACAAAATCAAATTAAGTATAACCTAGAGAATTTTTATCTTTCCCAAAAAGAAAATATATCCATCTATTTAAGAAATACATCTAGAGAAAACTGAACCATGGTGCAGAAAATTTTAGTCCCCCTCCTTTTCTTTTGCTTGTAGCCATAGGTTCCTAATGCACGTTAGATCATCTGTTAAATAATTCAAAAATAAGAGCAATCCCCTTATTTATTATCTATTTTCCCAATGTTGGAAACAAAACAGAAGAATCCAAGTGAATGCAATATTTTGAGATTAAAATATATACAACCAAAGTGTCTATCCCACAGTACATACTGTATTTTTTGGAGTATAAGATGCTCCGAAGTATAAGATGCACATAGCTTTTGGTGAGGAAAACAAGAAAAAAAAACCCTGCCTCCTAGCAATTTTCCTCCTTGCAGCAAACAGCCTGTTTCAGATTCAGCACAGCCTGATTAGCACAATCATCTGATTGTCAGTTGGATCGGCCTCCCAACCATCAGCTGTTTCATGCTGCAGAGATTGCCATCACCTATTGCCACCTCCATGCGCCCCATTTTCGCCTTCTGCATCCCGTTTTTGGCCCTTGCGTGTGCCATTTTTGGCCTGTTCCGGGCGGCAGGGATCAGAACGAGCAGAAAATGAGGCACAGAGGCCTAAATCGGGGCACATGGAGGCCAAAAATCGGATGCAGAAGCCAAAAATGGGACACAGAGGCTGCAATAGTGATCCCTGCAGCCTGAAACAGTTGATCGTCGGGAGGCTGATCCAACCAATAATCAGCTGATTGTGCTAATCAAGTTGTGCTGAAGCTGAAACAGGCTGTTTGCTGTTTGCTGCAAGGCAAATTGCTGGGAGGCAGAGGCCAAAGATGGGGGCCAGCAGGTGGGGGGGACTTCGGCAACATTCACTGTATAAGATGCACAGACATTTCCACCGACTTTTGGGAGTGGAAAAAGTGTGTCTTATACTCGGAAAAATACAGTAGATCCAAAAACTGTCTAGCCCATAGCCCTCAGATCTTCTGATCTCATGGTAGAAAAATTCAATAGACTACTAAAATACAAAGTGAATTAAAATATATTAATCATGAATGTCAAAGAAATATACAACAATTTTGACAGAACATGTAATGTTCAGGAAGGGTTCAAATACAGTTTGCTATTAGTATCAATATCCCAGTATTGAAAGTAATATATGCATTAGAACTTAGTTTTGAAATGTATCTCCCATAACAGATACAGTACCAACACCTTGACCTCTTCCTTCCCACAGGATGAACTTCATTCTTTCTTTTTCTAGCTAAATGCAGTCAAGTAACCTCTGCAGGACACTTCCCTTTGAGACTGGGCCTCAGCAATGGCTTCCAGTAGGAGTTCTATCTGTTTGAACTTTATTTCCTTTCTGAAAAAAGTTTTAAAAAAGAGCTTTTCCAGAGGGCTTTTGGGGTCTAACACCATGTATTGCTTTCAGACTTTTGTTTTTAAGGTATTTTTGTTTGATTACTTTGGCATGTTCATTTTATTGATATGAGCCATCAAGAATCTTCAACAATTGTGAAGAGTTAGAAACTGATGAATAAATATTTTTTTTTTACTTCTTTTACTTATATCCTGCATTTATAACTCAAAAGGTGATATTCTCAAAAACTATCAACAAATTTGCACATTTCTCTGCTGGTTCTCCACAATTATGGCTGGACACCCCATCAAAGGAAAGCACACAAAATTCAGGTATTAAGACAAATGTAAATTAGTACCTATCACTGCCTGTTTATCACATCTGGTTTAAGCAGAGTAGTTTGTTTCAATCCTGATTTGGTCACTTGCCTTGCTAAATGTCTCCTTTCCCTCAGGCCAAACTGCCTCTTTTATCTGCCTGTATGTTCATCTTATATCTCAATTATATATTCTTGCTTTGCTCTTTCCCTCACTCTCTTTACTCTGGTAATCAGGGATCCTAACCTTACATTGCTCCTACTGATATATTACACAAAATGAAGGGGTGGATCTTCATTTGTTAGCTCCTCAAAATAACTACACACAAACCTATACATTCATATAGTTTTAATATTAGCATTATTAAAGTATTAGCATTGGTACATGTTATTTATAAGACTATTTTAAATCCATTTGGTTCCCAATGAAATGAAAGAAAATGATAAGATTGTTTATACAACAATGGAAGTAGGCACATTTAAACAATATTGGAACTTCTATAAACAAGGTAATAAATCCCACTATATCCATTCTAATGCAAACATTTAGTTGGATGTCTTTGATCATTATCTTCATTATAAACGGAATGCAATTTCTGAATTAGATGTTTTGGCTATTTATATGCATACAGCCTAATCCCATGAACCAAACCTTGTCTGAAAGTAGATTACCCTGTTTTTATGTAAGAAGAAACAATAAGAACTTGTAAAGACATCCCATTTTCAATTTCTTAAAATTTATTTATGAGAAGACAAGGTTAAGGCATCAGTAAACCACATACTCAATATGTGCTATACAAAGAAGTACAAGCAAAAAAGGAATAAATATGAGTATGTGAAAAGGGGCGAGGGGAAACACCCCAAAACATAACAATCAACCACCACCCCATATACACATTTGCAATGGAACATAGTAGTAACTCATAAATATATATACCCAACATATGCACTTACTCATTTAGGAAAGTATAGCTATTTTGCTCAACAACTGGCATGAAACCATAATTGAAGTATTAATGAAAAAATATAATTTTAAATCCATCAGACAATTAAATCATCTTTCAAAACCATGAAAATGCTCATTTTATAACCAGGGCAAAGTAATATGCAATTAGTGTATTTAGCAAACACTATCTTTATATTTAAAAAATACAAAAAGCAAGAAGAGCATTTTATAATAACCCTATGAAAAAAAAGATCTTGGAAAGGGTGAAGGAAACCAAGGTCAGAACGTAATTGCAATATAATTATTTTATTGATTCAGTTTACCCATTCAAGGTTCTTTGAGTTTTGTTATTATATCTAGTACAAAAAGAATTGCAGGAGAAATGAGAAATCATAGTACAATCTAAGTGATGAACATATGCCAAGGCCTTTCTGCTGAGGAAATTAAGAGCCTGTTTACAAAGGCAATCAAAGTCCTAGAGGAAAACCCACATTTTCATTTGCTCCAATGTAATGAGCCTCCTCTTTTCTTCCCAAAAACACTATATGACAGGCTTTTTGTAAAGGTCATATTCATATTTGCTATAGTAGAATGTTCTAGGGGTTTTCACCCATAAGATTTCTGTATCAGATGGAACTTTATTTTACTAATTAAAGTTCCAAGTTTATAATGGATGTTGTACATTTATCCTAGTACATAACCAAATTAAAATTGAATGCTGACCGTTAATGGACATCCTCCATATGTTTTGATTTTAACTGAGAGAATTTCTCAGCCAACATTAAGAAATATTAGATTTTTTTTTTTAAATCAACTATTGCATATTCATCCTAGATCTCTGATAAATATGGGACATGATTCCTTGGATCCTGGTCATTTTACCCTAATACAAAGATATGCATAAGTTTTTTTATAGCCAAACCATGCAGGACTAATTTAAAAATAATTTATTGGTTGGTTTATGGGATATAGACATTGGACCTACAGAACAGAACAGAACTGCTTTATTTGGCTAAATATGATTAGAAACACAAAGAATTTGTCTCCAGTGCAGAAGCTTTCAGTGTACATACAAAGCAACAGAGTAGTAATTTAATTTAATTTAATTTATTACATTTATACTCCGCCTTTCTTCCCCAATAGTAATAATCATAATAAGACCAATAAGAGAGGCTAATAAAGAAGATGTAGGATAATAATAATACTATAGCCATACAAAATGGATAAATATATTTAGACATAAGAAAGGATTGTGAGAATTAGGTGCTCAGCAGAGTGATGTCATAAGGGAAAAAACTGTCCCTGTGTCTAGTTGCTTTGGCATGCAATGCCTATAGCGGCATCTGTAGCGGAGAAATTGAAACAGTTTATGTCCAGGATGTGAGAGGTCCGTAGTTATTTTCTCAGCCCTCCTTCTGACCTGTGCAATATGCAGGTCTTCTATGGGAGGCAGGCTGGTTGCAATTGTTTTTTTCTAACTATTCATTGGAATCTATACCTGTCCTGTTTGGTTGCTGTACCAAACCAGACAGTTATAGAAATACAAATGATATGCTTAGTAATTCCTCTGTAGAACTGTATCAACAGCTCCTGGGGCAGTCTAAATTTCCTGAGTTGACACAGGAAGAACATTTTTCATTGTGCCTTTTTAATGATGACTCTAATGTTAGGTGTCCATTTCAAACTGGGATATTATAGAAGCCCAAAATTTGAAGGACTCTACTGCTGATACTGTGCTGTCTAATATAGTAAGAGGTGTTAGAATAGAAGGGTTTCTCCTAAAATTCACTCTTATCTCTACAGTTTTAACCATGTTCAGGTCATGATTGTTCCAGCTGCATCACACAGCCAGTTGTTCAATCCTCCGTCTATATGCAGACCCGTCACTGTCTTGAATGAGACCAATGACTGTTGCATCATCTCCAAACTTTAGTACTTTAACAGAGGGATCCCTAGAGATGCAAACATGAGTATAAGAAAGAAAAGAGCAATGCAGAGAGCATACGCCTCTGCCTGTGCTAATTGCCAGGGTATTAGATGTGGTATTCCCTAGCTTCACCTGTTGCTTCCTATCCGTCAAAAAGTTAATAATCCAGAAGTATGGAGATGCAGAGCTAACTGAATCAATTTAGAGAAGCGAATTTCTGGAATGAGAGTTTTGAATGCAGAGTTGAAATCTACAAAATGGCCCCGTAGATAGATCCCTGGGGATTCAAAATGTTAAAAGATGTAATGCAGTGCGATATTGAGTTATTTAAAATTAAGTTATTAATTAAATTACATTAAATATTAAGGTCATTTTTTAATTTTACTAACAATTTACTAACATAAATTGAATATTAAGTTTATTATGTAAATATTTAATTATTTAAAAATAACTTAAGTTTATATAACTCACTTCATGGTATGTGTCTTCCAATTCTCCATCATAAATCCAACGATAAAGAAAATTCAGGATGGGATGGGATACAAGGCCAAGAATATGTTGCACCAGGGATTTCATGTAGGGATCACCTGTTTTACTGTAGGCATGAACAGCTGATGCAAGTTCACCTCCTTTTCTTCCTGAAAAAATACAGTGTATAAAGTTTGATTGATGGAGAATCTACTAGAATAATGCATTATAATATATGATACCTTCAATACTTCTGTACTGAGGCATTCTGAAGCAAATAGCTAGGAATGAAATTCTGAACTGACACCATAGGCTAGAGAATGAGGCCACTGTTTCTCTACTTTTATTTCCTGGCTATTAGCTTCTCTTATGTAGCTGACTGGAACTTGGCAGAAGGCACCCAATGCAGCACAACTAGGTAGGAATCTTTCCTGAAGCCATTTAAGCAATCGATTGCCCTCTGCAAAGATGAGGGAAAATTTCCTTCTTTAACCCTGTACATTATAAATCCAGCCTGCTTTCCCCCCACCATTTTCACAACTTAAAGGCCTGCTCTATGTAACTCACACAATTATTGACAGAATTATTACTGGAAAATTCCAGTTCCCGATGTACTTTCCACACAGTTATTCTTTCCATCAGCCACACCCTTTCATTCCATGTACATGGAAAGACCAAGAATATCCAAAGCGGCAGGAAGAAAAACATCCCACTCCGACCCCTCTCATATTGAGACTGGCAGGCATGAGCACCCACCCCCCTCAATTTTCATAGAACATTCCTTTTCAACCAAAGATGATGGGACAGATGCATTTTCAGAATTCTCCCTGTAATCTTCTACAGTCTCCTGCAATCCAGGGGAAGGTGAATCATGGAGACAATCAAGGTATATCTGCACTTCAATCACTGAACAAGTAAGAAAGATGCCTTAACAGAAATACGAAGAAGCTTTACTAAGGCAAAAGGAGCTGAAACAAGGTAACGTTTGGAAGTGGTTCAGGCAGAGGCCTCTCTGGTTCAATGGAGAATAAAAGGGAGATACAACACAATCAGATTTGCAAGATTTTGTTATTTTTGCCAATCTCAATAAAAATAGTTTTAGCCTTCCTGTGGAGTAGATTTCTTGGTTTCTCAACCTAGAGGGGATGAGTCATCAATACCAGGTACTCCTCGTCTCCAGTAACTGGAGTTTCTAGCAGAAGGCTTTTCATGTGGCCAATTATTGTTTCACTGGAAACAGTAAAAGAGACAAGGTGTAATGGTTATCAGACTGGACCTATACAAATGATTGTTACCTAAGGAAGTCAAACCTACAGAACGTCCACATACAAACACGTTGGTATTTAAGAAGTTTAATCTCCTTGTAATTATGCCTGCGGGCTCAAAGAAAAAAGATCAGCAGGGGTGATTCAATTTTTTAAGATGAAAGATTAAGAGAATTAGTGAAAGATACAACCTGGAGACAGAAGGGAAAGGGGGACATTATTGAAGCATTTAAATACATTAAGAGTTTGAATAAGGTTCTAGAAGCAGTATTTTGAATATTAAATAAAAATCAAGAAAACAGGGGCATAACTTCAAACTGACAAAAGGAAAGTTCAAAAGTGATGTTAGAAAGCATTACTTCACAGAAAGTATTGTGGAAGCCTGGAACCAGCTTCCTGTGGAGGCAGTGGGAAATCATCAGTAACTGAGTTTAAACAGGCTTTGGATAAATACATATCTGTCACCCAACAAAAAATTAAAAATTAAAAATATTTAAAAATTTCAAAGGGCAAACTCGGTGGAGCACTAGGTCTTTCTGCCATCAGTTTTCTGTGTTTGTTTCTATACAAGGAAGACAGAAGTTCAGTATGTGACTGTCTGGATCAGACTGCTTTTTGGAAGTGTCAAGAATGGATTCTTGGGAAGAAATGATCACTGAAGGGAAAATATAGTGAATGATGATAGAATAAAATAAAGGGAAAAATATAGTGAATGATGATAGAATTAAAATAATTTTTTCTCTATTTCCCTTTATTATTTCATTTTGATTACTATTCCTTACTCCCTTTCTCTTTCCACACAACGTTGCTTAGCCCAAAAGCAATAGTGTGATGTGTATATATGTAATACCGTAGTCCTGACAAATCATCTAATTGGGAGCTTGTGGGGTATCAGTATTATTTTAACATTCATTTTTTTATTTTATGTGCAATTGGAAGTATTGTATTACCATGACAGTGATCAACTAGAGCTGCAAGAGTTTTCAATCTTATTTTAGGATCATACGTCCAGACTAGGAGACGGCGAAGGGTCAAACTGCTTTCAATCCCCAAATTGACACCTTGATCATCTTCTACCTGTAACTGAAGAAAAAAACAATCAAGAGATTAAAAAGAAGTTTTATACCAACATTCTATGCATACCAACTCTGAAATACATTGCACTGAATTTAAATGGGATTTAATCCCTGTTAGCAAGATACAGTAAAATTACTTCCTCAAATCTTCCTCAATCAAGAATGAAAATCTTTGTTTTATTTTAATCTGAGTTTTTCATCTCAATTTGACCCATGCATTTATATATTTTACTTGATTGTTCACTGTTTGACCTGAGGTTTGTGTGGAAAATGTATGTCTGTGTGTAAAAACATGTTTGGAGTAACACATTAGAGAATCATCAGAACCAGCATTTATGAAAATATATCAAAGAAAACCTGTGCTTATTAGAAATATTAGAGATAATAATAACATTTAAACTCCGAATGTTACAATGATTTTCTATAAAATAGTTTTTCAACAATGTTTCTGTAACAACAGCAACATTTTTTACTTAATTCTGTATACATTTCATGTTATATAAATACAAGAAGGATTAAAAAGTGGAATTATTAATTTTAATAGCTCAGAAATAATATTCTAACAGAACTGACCATGGACAACAAAATATGTGATACAACAAAAAATGGATAGTATGAAATTAGCATAATTATAATATTTTGCTTTCTTCGCATTCTTAGGCAACGGATTTTAATAACTATTTATAAATCTATAATAGAGGTTATAGCTCTCCAGAGATCATTGTACTACAACGCTCAGCATGCTGATCATTAACCAAACTGACTACAGTTGCCAGGAACCGAAGTCTCAATTCCTTTTAGCATATAACAACCCATTCCTGAAATACAGATGCACAATTGTCAAATTGTGTGGACTTTATTTACCTGTGAGTGTAAAACAGACAATAATCTGTAGTATTCTTTAAGTTCTTGGTTTAAGGCAGCACAAAAACTCTAAAAGACAAAAAGAATCAAAACAATTGTTATACTTCAATTATACTACAGAGTAGTCTGAAGGACTATATTCTGTTGATTCAAAATTCATTGTAGAAAGTAAAGTACCTTGATCTCTTTGTCAGATTTCATACCTGTATGTTGAAGGAAATGGCACTGTTAAATTCTAAATGACTTTCAATGCAACATGGACAGAAGGAGTACAATAACCAGCCTAGGTAATATTTTCAGTTGGAATGGGAAGAATTAACTGTTCTCAAGAGGCTGAGGTTGGTAATTTCATTGGTTGGGTTAGGTTTGTGACACATATGTTGGGGGTGTTAAGTAGGCCATTCTAATGGAAAAGTGGCCTCCAATTTGGGACTGAGCTTCTTGCTTTCCAACCTCATCCTAAAGAACAGGTAGCTAGATTGCTGGTGCCATTGACCTTAAAAGTGCTTATGGTGAGTTGCAGATCTATTTGCAATAAATCTGTCAGCATCTATGGTTTAATAATGAGGCAATGGTGACAATGTTGCCATATCAGTTATCAGGTTCATCAGAATCAGCATCATGACCATTGTGTTAAGAATGGCTCTGATAGTGATAGAAAAGTTGACTATGACCAAGCAACTGTGTAGAAATATTGTGATGTGAGGGCCCATATGATGCTGTTGAATGGGAACTTTCAATGGTTTGAGTTATAATAATGATCTTAAATTGATGGTTTTTTTTAAAGTGCATTTTTATGTGAGTAGTTTTCGATTGCAGTAGCCACAAATACGTTAAAAAAATCAAACAAATCACCTCAAATCTATTTATTTATTAAATTTATACCCCGCCTCTCTTCACCCCAAAGGGGGAATTCGAGGCGGCAAACAATCACAATTAAAACAATCTTGAATGAAGTACAAGCTGTAATGTAATAACAAAATGTTTATATGCAATATTCTTCATCAAACAGTGTAATGATCCACTGAATATATTCAGGGACTGTGAATACTGAAATGAACCTTTTAAAAAGTTAAGAGAATGTCTGTCCCTAGAAGATACCCACAGTCCGTATTGAAAAACATAAATAGCAAGTGATCTGCATAAAAGAAAAGGAGAAGATAAAACAGCAAATTGATTTAAAAAATCAATCCACCAAATATTAAAATCAGGTTAATAAGGAGTTTACAGTAGTAAACTGAAGGAAAAAAATGTAAACTCATTAAATTTTCACCTTGTAATTTTTTTAAAGCCAGATTAAAGAAATAAAATACCACAACTTAAATATTTGATTTAAATGTCAAGCTGTAGTCTTTAGAAGATTGGAAAAGGGAGAGGGAGAGAGAGAGAAAAGGCAGTCCATGCGCTACAACAAAGTGGAAACAAAGTGCACAAATCATTCTCCTTGACATTTCTCTTTCCTTATCTCTGCTGTATTGCCAGAAAGATCTAGCAGCACATCCAACTTCACATGTTACCATAGAAGCAAAGGAAAGGAAAGCTGCCTTACAAAATCACTTGAATTGTTTTTCTACAATGCAATATCAACATTTTCTATTCTATTCTGCCCAAAATATATACGATCCATAAGATTAAATTACTCTTAAGATTTAATTGGGTAATGGAAGGATCCAATCCATAGTTATGTAGCAAATGACCTGGAAAATCAATTAGACCGTGAGATCTGAACATAAACAATAGTTCACTGATTTGGGGTTTGTTTGTTTGTTTGGGTGGGGGGACACTGGAAGTGAAGACCATGGGACACTGCAACTATCGTAACTGTAAGCCAGTTGCCAAGCATTCAAATTGTGATCACATGACCATGGGGATGTTATGACAGTTGCAATGAGGATCCCTTTTAATTCCCCTTTGTTTAGTGGCCATAAATTGAAACAACTGTAACTTCAAATAGCTGGTGAATGAGTAGTCAGTCACAGAAGGACACAGAAGGAATCAATCTTTTGACAACTCTCCTTCTACTAGGTTGACTGCTAAACTAGATATCAGAAATGCCACAGTTCAATCCTCACATACTTCACCACTACAATCTGTGTGCTGAAGGGAAGTGCCAATTCAGTATTATTATTATTATTATTATTTATTCGATTTTTATCCCGCCTCTCTTCCCCCAATGGGGAACTCGAGGCGGCGTAC
>JANHGC010009810.1:46057-59062 GCA_027560395.1 Boaedon fuliginosus | reverse complement strand
AGGGGGGCTTTTCTTACTACCGACCTGGCATTGAAAGTCAACAGCCGGAGCCCAGGGCCCACCCTTCCCCGGCCAGCAGTTCCCTGAGTTGAGCCTAGAGGGTCGGAACGCGATACCGCCACCAACTGGCGAGTACGCGTTCCCCTTTGATGGCTAACCCTCTGGCTCCCGCCATATCTGCCTCTTCCCATCACCACCGAGATCGGCCGTCCCCTCGACTCCCCCACAGACCACCCCCCACCTCTTTGGTTTCCTCTCTGAGAATATCAGGGAGATATTCATGGAGGGACAATGTATCCAAACAAACCATCCTAGACTCCTCCTGCTCCCCTGGATTCTTCTAGTTGACAAGTTTTTATTTTATAAGTAAGTAACCAGCTGGAGCCCTTGTTGTCTCCCAGCAGAATAATAAAAGAATTCTCATTTTACTCACATACCTGACCCACCAGTCCAAAGGCACGGTCCATGCTTCTCTGGTCGGTATATTTTCTTATTTTATTATGCAGCCATCCTAATTCAGCGAGCCGGCTTGTGGTGTCTCTAAGAGACTTACAAATATTTGCCTAAAGAATTAAGGTAAAAATGCTAAGTAAACAAACTGCAAAACTTATGTCACCAAGCACAGTATAGACTACTCAATCTACATACCATTTTGGTTTTAATCTACCTCATCGTATTATGATCACAACAGCTTGCAATAGGATAGATTACCTGAAGAACTTGCTCCTGTATAAACCTAATATGTAGCTAAGACTGATTATTGGAAACCTTTCCACAAGGTCAGCCAACTGTGGAAATTTGGCGGACAGCAAGTTTAAAAAAGGCCATTTCTCTCTTTGCCTCTATATTTGGATGCCAGTTTTTTATTCCAAGGTCAGGTAATATTACTTCTGAGATTGAATTTTGCTGCTCTTTTAAAAATATCTGTATATTTAATGCATGTCTGATATTTAACTATTGTTTTATGGTCTTTTTGTGTTATTATTAACTACCTTGGATATCAACAATGTAAGAATTTGATAGAGAATGCTTTTTTTAAATAAAAGGTTATATGAATAATGCATTACAATCTATGCACACAAGCATATTCAAGTTTGATCACCCCATCTACACTATGTCTAATAAATTAACACAGTACCTTTGCATCTACTTTGTAACAGTTTTCTGAATTAAACATCTTAATGATTTTGCCATCTATTCCCTGGAAAACATATAAAATGTCTCTCACAAGATATGCCTCAGTTATTTCAATAGATCCTGTAAAAACAAAAAGAGATCCAGACAGTTCAAAGATTTGTTTAAATGTAATTGTTCATTTTTCTTTCATAACCAAACAGTATGTTAGCATCCACAGACTAATTTCAGTTTGAATATACTGTGATGCTATCACTATTTTAATAATCTTTGATATATATTAAATTATAAAAATACTAAATTCCAATATACATGAACATATATCTGTTACAAAATAAAATTAAACTCAAAAAATACTAAGATTCTGGTGTTTCTTAAATATTCCCATCACTTCTTTCTTCATTTATCTCACATTTGATGCTGAAAATTCTGTACTCAGTAAATCATATTATTTTTTAAAAATCTAGATTATTGCTGAATGTTTCAAATTCCAAATATCTGCAGCATAGATTTAAAAATTAAAGAACACTAAGACTTGTATTTTTCCCTATAGTCCACAACACAGTAATTATAATATTCATAAAATCCATCTGCTGGCTTTATAAATATTCTTTAACTGGGAATATAAATGGTTTCAGAAGCAGTTACAAAAATAATGGCAGGATGTATCTGTTTCTTTTATTACATTTACAAGCTAGAATGGGCTTTTTTTACTGACATAGTATAAATATAGTGATGCAGTGACCTAGAGGTGGAACTCTCGTCTCATAATCGGGAGGCTGTGAGTTCGATCCTAGGTAGAGACAGATATTTCTTTCTCTGGACAAAATGAGAATATATCTGCTGAACAAAACTCCACATTGGTGACAGGAAGGGCATCCGGCCATTAAACACTCTGCTAGCTCCATTCAATTGCCCAGACGCCATCCCGCAAGGGATTATGGCGTCATTAAAAGAAAATGATAGTAGAAACATAGTAAATTAAGAGAATGGTGTGAGTTTTTTCTATATTGTATGACACTGCTTCAATGCTTTATCCACATCACAGAATCCAAGGCATCAAATGGAAATACTGTCTAAAGAATAAAGCAATTCTATTACACTTTTGAACTATAAAGTCAACAAGAGAAGGCAAGAAAATAATAGCAATGTCAAAAATAGTTTCTCCTGAAAGTTACTAAGCATATAAAGCACTCTTCAAATTTATTTACATCAATCATTGAAAATGAACTTCCCTTCAAAAAAACATTTTAATTGACTGTGTTAATGTAAGAATGACATTTATTAAATGATTTATTTCAGATACTTTTAACACTTGCTTACATCGATTGTTCATTCATTCATTCATTCATTCATTCATTCATTCATTCATTCATTCATTCATGTATTTATTAAATTTATTGGCCACTTACTATAGGTAACTCTGGGTGGCTTACAATATTAAAGGACTAAACTATACAAAGCATGAATAAAATGTGAATAAAATACTATAAAAATACAAATTATCAAATCTAACTAAAAGATGGGACAGGAGGGAGTTAGGATGAGCAGGGAAAGAGATTTGTTGTTAATCTAACAATCACCTCTATTGTGAAGCTCCCCCACTGGAACCCCAAGCCAACTGGCAGAGCCAGGTCTTCAGGCTCTCGTGGAAGGTCAGGAGGGTTGGAGCCAACCTCACTCCAGGGGACAAGATGTTCCAAAGGGCAGAAGGGATGGCAGAGAAAGCAGCCAGAATACCCTGGTCCCTGGGGCAGTCCAATCCCATTGGGATGACACAGTCCCTCAAGTAACCTGGACCCATGCCATAATCTTTGGCAATTAACTGGAACAAATTCAACCTTATTTTATACCTAGCAAAATCCAGCTGCTGGATAGCACATAGTTGTTGGCTCCATTTCTAAAATTATAATTTGAGTCATGAAATAGGCACTTCATACTTTAACATAAGCAATTTATTACAACCACATTTTTAAATGTGAGAAGGGCGTCTACCTTACCCACCCAATTCTTTAAGAAACATACAAAGACTAGTAGGAGGCAAGATTAAGAGAAAGCTAATTAATGACATCATCAAATGATATCCTTAGGAGGAGGAATCACTATTTTACTGAGAATTATAAATACAGGTTTTCAAACAATGAAAGAAATCCTTTGGTGGGGGGAGAGATTAAGAATAATATAAGCCCTTTCCTAGCTAGTCTTGAAAGTGGTGATTATGAAGAGTTGTTTCTATTTTAGAAGCAACCTTATTATGTCCGTGTCATTCTGTGGATATTCTGCAAGCATTCCTCCCCTGCTGATAGGTATATATACTAGTAAATTTAGCTGTTCTTCTATAGAATCTACATCTTGGTCCTATACAACTCTCAGGGGAATGGTGACTTTTCCTGGATTAGTACAGTTTCTTGCTTTATCCCAATCTGTTCCTAAAAATGTTACTATGAAAAGCAATTTCCCAGAATTTAAATACAAGGCTTCCTTGGCTATACAAAATTATAGCTGCATGTCTCCTTGAAACATAGTCCATGAGCTTTGAAATCTGCAGCTTACATCATAAATGTGCCCAATGAACAATATACTGTTTATATCACAACAGGTAATCCTCACTTAATGACCAGTCACTTAGCTGCCATTTGAAGTTATAGACATCTCCCCACAAGAGTACTTATGATTGTTTCAAAGTTAGTTGCTGCAGCACGCCCACAATCATTTGCCCTTATGACTGACTGCAGGGAGGCTCCAACTGTGTTCCCCCATTAAGCGTTGAGCCTGCTTCCCACCCACCCATTATCTATCACATGCTTACCTTTTGAAAAACTCCAGACCTTATTTTGGGGACAGAGACTGGGCCATTCATCCCTGGGTAGCTTGGCTGCTTCACAGATGCAGCTGCCATTCTCAACGTGTCCACAATTCCTTGTGGTTGCACCAAAATGGCCACCATTTCTGGGAGGGAGTTAGGTAGCCAAGGGACAAACTGCTCCATTTTACCTCCCTAAAGCGCTCTGCCTACTAGAGGAAACCTCCAGAGATCTTTGAAAGCTAAGTGTGCGATGGAGGATGGGGGGTTGGGAGGAGGCACAAGCCCTGTTGGAATCCAGTGTGGGAGAAAAGACCTGCGAGGACCCAGTTGGGGGTTAAAACAGCCCCAAGAGCTTTGGGGACCCAATAGGTGAGATACGGAGCAAGGGCTGTGGGAATCCAATGGGTGAGAAACCAAGCAAAAGAATAGAGTATGCCCATGGCATGGGCCTGCACTATGCCTCCGAAGACCTCCCCCACCTAAGCACTCTGCTCCACATCAGAGAAAACAGGGGATGGGATCATTAAGTGATGCCATTTCACTTAATGTCCATTACCACTTGCAACCAAAATGGGCAAACTCCATTAGTAATAGGTCGAAGACTATCTATACCTTCAAATATAATTATGTCATTGTAATAACTTATAATTCTTATTCTTTCTTTCATTTAAATCCAAAGCAGGCGTATAGTGCTGTAACAAGTCAAGTGGGATAGAGTAAGGAGCTGATTATATATTACTTCAGACAGTCTTCTGTAAGAAACTGTATTTCTTAAAGTCCTTTTAAAGACTTTCTTTTTAGATTATAGCCTTGTTTCCTAGCTGGGGATGAATAAAGCAATATCAATTTGGCTCCTTTTACTGTTAACAGAGTAAATCAGAATTACATTCCCACATTCATTTGTCTAAAGCAGTTTTTTCAGCTGCCTTTCAAAATAATTATGGATCAGAATGTAATTTCTCAATATAGTTTTTCCACCCCCAAATATTTTATTTTTTTTCCTGTAACTTTTTGTCCTAAGAAGTATTTGTCATTGAAGATTAAGATCGATATAGAAGGTTATGCATGTTTTATTATATTCTAGCTTTTAGTGAAAGTGCTGTACTCAGTCCGTTTATTTATTATTTACTTATTTGCAATATTTGTTGACTGCCCCAACTGCCGGATTCTCAGAGTAGAATCAACAAAATGTATGTTCAAAATGATCAAAACGTACATACCAAAGTGGGACCTCCACAATCAATTAAGTCCAATGGCATAGTGGACTAAAAATATCACATGCTACACATGGAAAATCACATGGAATGCAAGGAGAGAGAATGTGGCACCTATGTCCAGGGGAAGCATACTGTAGAACATAGGGGTCACTATAGAGAAAGCTAGCTGTCAAGAGTCAGATATCTCCCAAGGAGATGAGACCCTTATCAGACCTTAAGATATAGATTAGACTGCAAAATTCATTTTGGAAAGATGGTGTGTTGATGTAAGATGATGTTACAATACATAGGGCTATGCATCGTTTATTGCCTACATTTTAAATTGGCACCAAAAATCACCAGTGCAGCAAATCTCAAAACCTCAGTCTGGTGGCTGCAGTCTAGATCAATTATACCTTCTGTATCATTTCCAAAACCCGGTCAATGTACAGCGCAATTCAACAGTCCGACCACATGGTGATCAAGGTATAAGTTACTGCTTCCACATAGGGTTCCAACTGCTGCACTATAGGGCTGAGCAAAGGACCCCTTCAAGTCATGTTCATATCCACGAGGACCCCCAAGTTGTGAGCCTACGCCTACTCCCACTCCTTTGGGGGAAGGTAAACTAAGATAGAGTAACTATTGGGACCAATTTTACTGATTGTCCCAATGCTTATTGGTGAAAAGGTATTGATAGAATTTCATCTGAGTTTGTTTCACTTCATCCAGATTTTTAACTTCCTAATTTAGATAGTCCTCAACTCATAACCATTCAATTTGAGGGTTCCAACAGCATTGAAAAAAGTTCCTTATAATCAGTTTTCACACTTACGACTGTTGCAGCATCCCCATGGTCATGTGATCAAAATTTGGCTGCTTGGCAACTGGTGTGTATTTATGACAGTTGCACTGTATCAGGGTGAGGTGATCACCATTTGTAATCTTCCTAGCTCATTTCTGACGAGCAAATTCAGTGGGAGAAGACAGATTCATTTCAACAACCATATGATTCATTTAACAATTGCAATGATTCTCTTAACAACTGTGGCAAAAAAAATGTGTTGCAACTTATTTAATAACTGTCCTGCTTAGCAACTGGAATTTTGGGCTCAACTGTGGTCATAAATCGAGGACTACCTATGTCAGTTCAAGTTTTCGACTGAAAACTCAGTCTGATGTGGAAATGTGGAAATGAATGTAACCAAAATAATATCTCCCTGGGGCTTCATGCAAACATTAAATAATATGGGAAGAACACTGAATCCTGCAGCATCCAACATTTCTATCCCATGACTGGGCCTGAATTCTGACTGATTGGAATTCATATTATTCCTTGCTTCTAGGATCTCTACAGGTAGATTACCACTATCTTCTCCACATACTTTCCCCCAAAAAGGGAAATTGAAGAAGGGGGTGAAAGTGTCAAAAATGTCTTCAACCTACATTTCTTTTCAATTAATTAGTTCTGTTAGCGCCAGTGCTGGGAAAAAATTTCTCACTTTACAAGGACATACACCAACTCCTCATTTAGTTCTTCAAATTTGGCTGAGTGCTGCCATCCATTCAGATAAAGTTCTCTCATACAGCTAGGCCACGGTTACTCTCACTGCAGTGCATTGTCAGGCACTTGAAATTTGGTTGTAAATGTGCACAGTGATCAGAAACTGAACTTCGTATTATGTTATTGTATTTCAGGATGGTAGGAACACAAAAGGGTAGAAAGAAAACTTGAAGTTATTGAACTTGAAGTGAAGTGTACAAAACTTCACTGTTTTAGAAATGAGTGGACATAGGTGAACCTGGATGGTCCATTGGAAAACCACTGATATTCAGGGTATGAATTTCTATGAAAGAATATAGAAATAGCAAAGGAAAAAGGTTTTTTTTAAAAGTAAAGAGATAAGATCACTAATATTTATACATAGTTAATATCATATCCAACATAAAATGGATAATGGAGACAAGAAAGAAAGATATAATCTACTGAAAAAAATAACTTCAGAATATAGAAAGGGAATGGCAAAGGAATGTGCATTGTCCATATATAAAATACTATGTAATATGTATTTATATTATAAAATAAATTTACAGGATTGGAAAAGATGTCCGCAGGAATCAAAATTAGAGATTTAAATGCAAACAATTTGAGATACACAGATGACATGACTTTGTTGGCTGAAAATAAAGATGACATGAGAAATATTTATGAAGGGGAAAATGGAATGTACTATAAAACTTGCCTATTAAGAAAATAAAGTTAGTATCAGCTTACATATAGATAAGTCAGAGAACTGGAGGACAATGAGAAACTTCACCTCACATTCCTCCTTCACTTCACTGAGTTGCCACTAGACTATGTTTTGTTATCAGTTATAATAGACTGACAGACATTTTACTCATCTTTCTATCAGTTGGAGTTCCAGAAGACCAACAGAGCTACATTCAGAGCTATGTTCAGACAAATTATGTCACTTATGCAATTTAAAATATGGCTAATGTTTCCATTCCAGGTAACCATTGACATTTGCTGAAGCCCATCAAGTAATGGTTTTTTAATCTAGGGAAAAAGATCTGTTTGTAGAATATATACAGGCTGAATGGACAGATCCACTTGGAAGGCTTGATACTGAAGGACATTGAGGCTCAGCTTCCAGGGCAACATAAATTATATCAACATATTTTTCTGCTGGTTCAAGAAGGAAGAATACACATTAACAGAGCCATGATGATTCAATATCAGGAGACTATGGGTCAAGATGGAAAGGAGCAGATTCATGCTCAAAACCAAGTGGCGAATGAATTTTGAGGCCTACTAAATTCAAAGACTTCTATATTTAGACTGGGTAGCATTCTTCAGAAAGACTTTATGTGCAATCTGGAAGTCTCTTAGACTCACGACTCCTGCTTGAAAATCAGATGGCAGCCATGGCTCAGAGGGCATTTGAAGTATTACTGGGCCTATTGCTGAACCTATTAATGGATAGGAGGACCAGACACACAGTCACTCATGCCTTAGTCACCCTTGTCTGGATTACTGCAATTCATTCTACTTGGCTGCCCTTCAAGATTCCCTGGAAGCTACAACTTGTCCAGAATGCAGTGGCACAGACTGCTGCAGCTGCACCTCAATACACCCATGTAACATTGTTACTTTGAGAGCTTCGAGATTACCAATAGGCTTGGATGTACAATTCAAGGTGAAATACCTTAAATATTATATTTAAAGCTCTTCGTGGCACAAATTCGAGTTTTGTGGGACTATCTCTGATTATCTCTACCTATCCAGTAAAATCCCATAGAACTCATTACAGAGCCTGTCTCTTAAGCAATATTCTCCCGTGGAACCCAGGATTCATGTGTTCTCTTTCACTGTACTTGCCCTTTAAAATAGCAATCCCACCCAAGATCCAGATGGTTCTAATCCCACCTGGTTTTTCCCTAGACATTGGATCAAGAAGAATGTGAACCCATCTGGTTTGACTTTTCTGATAGCTGAATTTGCCTCTTGCACACTCTGTATTGTTTTCTTGCTCTTATTATTTTTTACATTTTATTATTATAATTATATATGGAGTCATTTCAAGAGGGCAGCAATAAAGTTAACTAATTAAACATTACCATGACTGCAAGAATAGCCAGGCAACTGATTCTGAGCCAAACAAAGACTAACATCTGATTAAGGAGATAATAGTCAAGCAGAAATTCACATACTTAGGCAAGTGATATGAATGAAGTAGGAAAATATGATTATATTTGCCAGGCTGATGGAGGCTGCAAGAAGAAGGCAATGGATGCCATAGAAGTACCAAAAGACAATGGAGATTATGAAAATATCCTTCAAAAAGATATGTGTTGCTGCAGGAGATTGGTCAAGATGCCAAGCATTTTTCCATGCAGTCGCCAAGAGCAAACATAATAAAGTGGCACCTAAGCAACTAATAAACATACTACCATAGAACTTATTTCCAAAAAATTATTATTTTAAAAACTTTATACTGAAGTTTTTAATATGGACAGAATACCTGAAGCCCCCAATTTGATAATTGGTTTAGGCTCTTTCAACTTTGAAAATTTACACACACTGCAGAGTCAGTGAAATACATTTCTCTTACCACTTAGGTCACCCTCCCGCCTTGATCTTGGCTGATTACGTGAAACCGTGGTTGAAAGGCCTTTTGAGGTAGAATTATGTAATGTAGGCTGGCCTGCAGTTAATGTCCAAGCAAGCCGTGTCCCCAACTGTTGTCGGAGACAATCTCCTACTCCCACACGTTGATAGGATTGTCTAAGAAAAGAAACCCTAGGTATTAATATAATAATAATAAAATTGGCAATAAAATACATAAAATGTTCCAAATATTTTCGCTTTTCCATGGCTGTCCAATGATGTTCCAGCTAAGCCTAATTCAAGCTTTGCAGACAGAAGATAAAAATAAATAAATATACACATATATTAAAAAATACCATCACTATAAAAGCAAAGGACTTCTCATGTGTTTCCTTCATATCTAGCTCCTAGGTGTATAGCCCTTAGTGTAAGAGGAAGCACCAAACATCTTTAATGTTCAGTATATTAAACACAGTACAGAAGAAACATTTTTACATCCCTTCAGGTGTTTGCTGCCAAAAAACCTATATAACAAAACAATGTCCTTTAATGGGGCATTAGAGACTGACATTTCAAATGCCTATCTTCCACATCGAATTACTAAATTTAGACCTGCCAACATGAGCTTTAAAATTTTGTTTCAATGATTACTTAACTTTTTATATGGCTACATGGTTTTTATTTGTACGTCACCAAAAATCATTTATGGGCAGTGCAGAAATTTAATAAATAAAAAATAATAAAATAATTTCTAGTAGATCTCTAATATTTTAGTAAATTAAAAAAACTACATTGATATTTTATTTCAATCCTGCAAGAAAGCCTATTCTTAGCAATGGAAACGCCTCTTACCCAAAACTTCGTATACGGTGCTGATGAGAAAGTCACCATACCTGGGACACTTGTCTCTTCCTAGCTATATTCAGGGTCAGGTTGGTAAGCTATCATGGGGAACAGACTGAGAAATTCTCAGGTTCTCAGACTAGAAAGTCAGCTAAGTACAAGTATTCCTCATTTATCAAACACAATTGGAACCAGCAACATGGTTGTTAGGTGAAGTGGTTGCTAAGTGAACCTGTGATTATGCTTATGGTCTTACTTCAGCTTTTCTTTGCTTTAGAGATATAAAGACAAGGTCTGGTTGCAAATTATTTTTCAATACCACAGTAAATGCAGTTGTTAAGCGAACCAGTAGTTAAATGAGAACTATAATTACCATACCACTTACATAAGTAATGTATTAAATTTATCAAACTGAAGAGATTTATCAACAAAATACTCCAAATTTTTGTTTGTTTCTTTGAAACTTACAGTGCATTCAACAATAAGCCTCATTAAGGCCAACAAATATATTTAAAGATAATATACTGAAACACAAGATTTTGTA
The DNA here is from genome assembly GCA_027560395.1 of Boaedon fuliginosus. Classification (NCBI taxonomy): domain Eukaryota; kingdom Metazoa; phylum Chordata; class Lepidosauria; order Squamata; family Lamprophiidae; genus Boaedon; species Boaedon fuliginosus. Next base: position 48,428 of record JANHGC010009810.1, on the reverse strand, counting down.
CATTACTACTGTGGAATCATTCTAAGCACTTAACAATATAGACTGCGTATTAAAATAATTGTTGAGATCCGCATACACGATCCACAGCAATTTAAAATATAGCAAAAAACCCACACACCTTAATCTGCAATAATTAATTATAACGAATTCTTCTTCTAGAGCTGAAGCGGCACCTAAATAATAGACTACATACGGGTAAGTCCTCAACTTATGATTGGTCACTTAACAATGTTTTGAAATAACAGGCTCAGAAAGGTTGCTTTATAAAGCGCTTACATCTGTCCCAAAATGTCACACAGGTACCCCACAGTCAAGTGATCTTGATCTGGGCGCTTGACAATCTGCTCACATTTCAGTCTGGTTGCCAAATGCCCTGTGCCCATGAGATCACCATTTGCAATCTTGCTGGCTTCTCCAGAAAGTCAATTAGGAAGTCGGCAAGAAAGGTTGCTGTTGCTGCCAACTGCCTGACTGCTGTTCCTGCAACCCACTGAATGATTTCAACTCTCTTTCATGAACAGAGCTGAAATTCTTCAGCTGGCAGCCCTTCCAGCCAACTCTCAGAGATGAATGGGAGCTGAAATCTAAGCAGGATTTTCAGCCCCAGAGCAGAGACACTGAGTACAGGGTGCTTCAGCCAGGTGGGGAAGGCTCGGGGAGGTCCAGTGCAGACCCAAATGCTCAGCACTGAAAATTCCTGCTTGAATTTCACCAAAGAGGAAAATCAGCTCTTGAGCAGAAAGGCTCTGCAAAGCTGTAAAGACCTGGCTTTGTCGGTCAGCCTGGACTTGATTTGTCCCCTCCTTGAGTGTGTTGATTGTTGATTAGTTTTTTATATTGTTATTATATTGTGTTTTAAATTGTTGTTAGCCGCATCGAGTTCCCCCTAACTGGGGACGTGAGGCGGGGTATAAATTTAATAAATAAATAAATAAGGAGTACAGGGTGCCTCGCGGAGGGGGGAGGGAGAAGGGGGAAAGGAGAGGGCAGTGCAGGCTGGGTATGCATGCCTCTCTGCTCAAGGGACTGAAAATCCTGCTCTCAGGAAGGGAGTAAAAGCTTTAGCTTTTTAAAGCTAAAACGGAAACAAAAAGAGTAGAAGACCAAGATAAGCAGGGAATAACCACTGGATTAACACTAGACCAGCAATCAACTGAACAATCAAACAGTAAACAACAGCCTAATCAAGGAACTAGCAAGAATTTCCAACACTGACAGGGCAAGCTATTTTAAATAAAGAGATAGCAAACCCCATTCCCTTTTATCTAGTCTGGTAATAAAACGTTTGCAACCAAGTAACCAAGCTCAGAGAGCACTAAGAAATCTATTGTTTTTTTATATTGTGAGCCTGGGGGTCATATTTAAAACACTGTGACTCCAGAGTCACTCTTGTGTCAGGCAATGCCAAAACTGAATTAAATAAAAGAATAAATAAAGTAAGATGAACACATTTCTTTTACCCTGGAAGAAATGTTGGTGGAGTTGGCGTTGGCCCATTTGGGGCATATATCCCTATACTACTGATCCCACTGCTTCCCATACTGCCAGGCTGGACATTCCGGTCTTGATAATTCAGAGGAAGGCTCTGTGGTCTAGCATAGTAGTAAGGAGTTGAGTGAGCATCCCGTGGTAGAGCTTGAGCAAAGAGGGTAGCAAAATTTGAAACCTTGGGAGGGGGAAAAAAAAGGTGCACTTTTTAAGGATACTTCATATAGTAATCATAGTCCAAAGCAGCATCCAAATCAGTGTTTCTTACACTATTCTGCAGAACATCAATCATAAAAGTAAGCCGTGAATGACCCCATAATCCAGCAAAATGGTTTTTATTTTATCTTATTAGCTAAACATTATTTTATCAATTAGATTTTTATCACACCTTTATTACTTTATAAGTAACTTAAGACAGAAATATCACAATTCTCCTTATTCTTCCTCTTTTCTCCATAACTTCTCTGTGAAGTGAGTTGGGCTGAGAGAGATTGACCAGTCGAAGGTCCCCCAGCTAGCTTTCATGACTAAAGCAGGACTAGAACTCATGTCTCATAGTTTCTGGGCCAGCACCCTAACTAATACACCAAACTGGCTCTCTATTCTCCTATCAGTAAATAAAGAAGGTATTATTGCAGCTCTTTCTAATGCCAAATGTAAAACAAAAAGAAAAGAAAACATATATCTGGATGTTTTGAATTAAATTTCAGAGAATGCCAGCTTTTTCACGTGAAAGTGGATTTTCAGCAACTACCCAATATAATCAGTAACAAAACTGAAATAGGTAGAATGTTACAGCTTCTTTTAAAAAATCTCATGCAGACAATGATTAAATATGTCAACAAGTCAGAATATAGGTATTTCTCATTGAAGAAAATGTGAT
>JANHGC010009810.1:0-10687 GCA_027560395.1 Boaedon fuliginosus | reverse complement strand
CCCACCCCAAAAAAACCCTCATAAAGAACAAATAGGCTCTATCGAAATGGATGAAATTAATTCTATCTAATAACTGAATGGCTTTAAGAAAGTACCAGTATTTCATACATAAAAATGGAAATAGTACAAAATATGCAAAATAGAAGTAATTGTGCAGAAATAACACACACCTTGGACTGAGTCACACTGATAAATCCTTTATGCATTTCTGCATTAGAATTTTGTACAACGCAGATTTTCAAACATGTCATTTTTGAGAAACAGTGTGGCTTAACATGTTTTGGTTAGCAATTGAAGATAGAAAGCACAAATTTTCTAAAATGCTACCTCCTCACTAAGCACGGGCCATGAGTTTGACAGCCCTGATTTAGCATAATGTGTCCCAGGTTAGTGCAAAAAGAGAACAATGTGGATTAGATATGAAGCCAATTATATCTTTTTGGAGGACACTGGGAAGATGTATAAGAAGTAAAAGCTATATAACAGAATTCTTCCTAAATTGTCAAAGTGTATGTTTTTCTTTATTAATATCAGCAAACTATTTGTTTTGCTTGATTAATTGCATATTTTTCTCACAAGTTTTACATGAAAGATTATTACTTACTGAAAGTTCACAAGACAGTGGTGACTTTATTACTGAATCTTTTGCCAGTATTCAGTTGCAAAAGCTAAACAATAAGCTTAAGAAATTCTTCTTGATGCACATATGTTTATTGATTGCTTAGAATCAATACTTGAATTTGGGGGTGGGGGAATCAAGTAGACAAATCTGAGCATCTGCAAAATGCCCTTTTTAATTCAATTCCTCTACAATTTTATAGTTTGCCGCCTCGAGTTCCCCTGGAAGGGGTGAAGAGAGGCGGGGTACAAATCCAATAAATAAAATAGAAAAAACTAGTATGAAAAGCAAATGAGGAATTTGATAATCTAATCTCGCCTTTAAATGCAGCAGCTTTAGCCCTCAGGTTGAAAATCAGTCTTTCCATATTCCAAATGCATTAAGGGCAATAAGATCTTAATAATCCATTTTTCATATTTTATTTTGTTTTGTGCGGAGGAAAGGGGGCATAAGTAGGAATTCTCCTACTGAGCAAGATATCATTCATTTAAATTAGTCTAAATTTGCATGTGCTAGTTCCTGTTGTTTGTGTTGGAACAAACCAGAAATGCAAGGTCAAATGCTTTGAATATTTTCTAGATTCAAAGAAGCAGAATGTTGCAAGTTAGCTTACCTTTTGGAAATTGTGGACAGTGTAATTTTCTGTGTATAATCTGTGTCCATCCTATACATTAAACTGGGATTACATAGTCTGTAAATTTGTGGTTATTAACTTGTAGAGGTATGCCTTAAAGGATAAACAAACAAAACAGGTTCCTTTCCTTCCTCCAAGGAGTAAATAATATATTTCTCATCTGACAGCGTAAATATAGCTGCAAATAGTTGGAGTTTGTTGTGGTTAAAATGAAATGAGATGTTATGGGTGAATAGGACTCCTAATGTCTATCAAGGAATATTGAATGGATGGTATGGCAAGAGTTACAAGGAAAGTTGTTAGTAGAATAATGTACCTTTAAATACAAAAATATTGTATGGCTTTTTAAAACTAGAGCGTCACTGTTTCCTTTGTACTGATTGTAGTTGGATTGAAAAAAAAAACCCTCAATCCCGCTCATATAGAATAAAGGAAATGAGAGTAACAGGGAAAGTCTCTAGTAGGAAAAAACTACTCTATAAAAATAAAATATTTTCATTATTTAATTATCTTCAATATTAATAGACTTACTATGGTATAATTGCTCTGGAAACAATAAGAATGAACTTCAAGGAAGGTAATACTGGCTAAGGAATAAATCATTGGTATCTGTTTGTCGGCTGGTTTACGGGAGTGGGGAGACGTCCATGAATAAAATGAAGAGAGATTATCATCTCTACACCTTTTGGTACGCCGTTCTTCTCCCAAACCAAATTAAGAGTGAACAATGACTTGATGAGGCATAATCAGTCAAAATTCATATTCTGTCAGAACAAAACTTAAAAATATTGTGAGTGCTACAGGCAGACAACTGAAAGGAAAAGCAAGAGATTTGGGGATCAGCCTCTTGGTCCCTTGTTTGGCATCCTGTAGTCACATGAGTAGATGGCACAGAGGTCCAAACTGACCAACTGACCTGCAGAAAAAATGGTGAAGGATTTCATGAAAACATTAGCATGGGAACAATATTTAATATATTATCAGGAAAATTGTCTGGGTCCTCACCAGCAGCAACAAAAAAACAGAGGTCTTTCCAGATGGTTTTAATTAAACTCCTGGGCCCACTTAGCCAACACCTTTCAGGGCAGAGAAAGCACTAATCTCTCATCAACTTTCTTTAATAGCTGCTACCACTTAGGAGAAGCCAGATGATACAGTCTGCAGCAGCCAGCCATGAGCAGACACAGACACTAATTTACCATGTTCCATTATTAGAGGGTTTGGTTTTTTAAAAAAAACTTTAAAATAATGTTTAAGCACTGCTGTTTTGTATAAATAAATAAATAGAACAACACAATGATTGTAACAATACAATGCTGCCTAGTAGAACAAAATCCTACTAAAAATAAAAATAATGCACTCTGAAAAGGTCTGATTGGAACAAGAATCAATTGTGCCTATATGCACAATGGATAGAGCCAAGTGAGCAAAAGTTGTGCAGAAGAGTAGCACAGAACAAACAATGGAGGATGGAGTCTTCAGCTTGGGTGTGCAACAGGGCAGAAAACAGAGACTTGGGGAATCCCCTTGACTCCCACCAAAACTCAGCATACATACTGCATTCAACATAGAGACTTTGGATTTTTAAAAAATGTATTTTGAAATCTCAGCATAAATGCAGAACATGAGCACGAATACATGTATGACCACAATTGAGCGCAAATTTTCTGTTGCTAAATGAAACAGCCGTTAAGTGAATTTTGCCCCATTTTATGACCTTTCTTGCCATAGTTGTTAAGTGAATCACTGCAGTGCTTAAGTTAGTAACATGGTTGTTAAGCGAATCTGGCTTCCCCATTGATTTTACTTGTCAGAAGGTCACAAAAAGTGATCACATGATCCCAGGGCACTGCAACTGTCATAAATACGAATTAGTTTCCAAACATCCAAATTTTGATCAAATGACCATGGGGATGCTGCAGGGTTCGTAAGTGTGAAAAACGGTAATAAGTCACTTTTTTCAGTTACATTCTAACTTTGAACAGTCACTAAATGAAGTGTTGTAAGTCGAGGACTACCTGTAGTCTGAATCTATCCTTTCCCTGACTCAGAAAACCAGTCCAATCATTGTAGTTTACTACTTTTTAGGTTAAAAACTAAAGTACTATCAGTATTTTGTGTGAAGCAGAGTTGGGCCTCGGCATAAACTTTCTACCTGAGATTAGTACATAAATATGCTGCTCCAAGAGAAAGCTAGCATAGATGGACCTTTCAAGAAAAACTGTGCCAGCATGAAGTCCCTAATTGTACTATCATTGAGTTTCCAGGAGGTCAAACCCCTTCTCCTTCTGGATTATCAGGAGCAATCTTCACTAGGGAGATTTACATTACTGGTAATGCTTTTATTCACTCTTGACTCTCATAGACTGGAAAATACAAATGTTTGTTCATCACCCAAGAGCTTTAACCTGCACATGACCCCTATGAGAATCCATGCTGCCAAGACTGTCTCATTGGAGTCTGTCTTTCCCTGAAGTTAATCCATGAATTGTTTTAAGGAGAATAACAAAGGTAGAAGATAGATTTGTAGAGCTTTCTCTGTGCTGAGAGGGTCACTGCAAAGAAGAACAGATCAAGCCTAGAAGGGACCTTTGCAATGAGTCATGACAAATCTAATGCTTTTCGGAAACAGCTAAGCAAATCTATGGAGATGAGAACATTTACTATCTATTACTACTTCTACTGAGAAAGTCCTTCCATTGGCACAGAAGAATTGGACAAGTGATGGGAGACAGAGTTATAAAGCTTTAGTTTTTCCAAACTATTATATCTATAGCTCAATATATGAATGAATGAATGAGAATTAGGATCTGATTCAGTGGTATATAAATTTATGTAAATGAATAAATTGAATGCATTGCACATTTTCACATAGTATTTAATCTGCAGGTTTGCTTGCCTCGTTTATATTTAAATTAGTAAGTGCTTAAGTTTCCTTTAAATTGAAACCATCATCTGCTGCTTCCACAAGTCATGACCACTACCAGATGGGCACCCACATCCAGGAGGAGGGATTCTCCTTTCCAAACCATCACCCTCAGGAATAAAATGGGTTGGCTGAGCAAAGGGTCAGCATTGCCAATTTCTGGGCTGTAGGAACTGCCTCTCCTCCAGCACAGGTTTGGCCCCAGATACCTTTGACACCAATTCAGCAATTCCATTTTGACACTTAGGACAATAGATGTAGGAGGATGTGAAGCTGTGGGGGTTCAGACATCGATGAGTCAAGACTTTCAGTGGCATGTCTTTGATCTCAGAGAAGTTTCATCTCCTCTAATGATAGATGCAACTCTGTAATGCATAGGAATTTTAGAGGGTTTTTAAATAAATTGCTCTAGGATACCATGAAATATTTCTGTATGGGGAATAATTAGAAAAGGTCCTCAGGTTTTTAATACCAGGGGGAATGGTGAGAATCAATTTCTTGAAAGTGCAGTCCTTTGCCTATTATACCAATGGAATTGTTATTTTTATTAAAGTAACTCTGTTAACATGAATTTATAAAGTAATTCAGCTCTAATGTCTTTTTTGGTAGGTTTTAGTTTAGTTGTCTTCAAAACTAAAACTATACATATGTGATGATTTTAAAAACAATTATGGTCCCTGAGTTTGGCTGCTAAATATTGTTGGTTTTAAAATTTGTTCTATTGAAATACAGGATCTGCTTGTCACACATTGCAGTTGCTGCAATTCACTGAGCAAAGCTATCAATGGTGATGCAACAGAAGGTTATGTTTTTCACCCAGCTTGTTGCACAGTTTAATGCTGATCAGGGCTGAGATGGATTGGGTGCCCAAGGTGATCCAACTGGCTTCAGCACCCAAAGGAGGATTAGAAGCTGGTTTTCCCACTCCAACCCTTTAACCATTACACCCTTTGGCTCTCAGTATAGTTTCTAAGTATTTTGTAAAATTGGAAATTTAGTCATCATTCATGTTGGTAATTGCTTCATTTGAACTACTGAGCTACAGTCAAGAATGTTCATATTTCTTCTGCTCAACATTAATTTGTTCAGAAGTGAATTGTTGGAGCATCAAGTGCTCAGCTTGGGAAACCTGCACTGGATTCTGTTTTATTTTCCAAGACTTGAGGAGAAACTTTACTAGAAATTTTTCCTTTTTGTTTTGTTCTTTTTCCTGAAGAAGTTTGAGATCTTTTTGAAAAATACTTTAAAAGATACTTCAAAGTTTCCTTCAGCATTACTTGAGTAGCATTATAAGAACGAGATAGAAAGAACAAAAAAAAAATCTTACCAGCTGACAATCATGGGTCTGTATGATCAACTGTGCTCTTTGTGTGCTCTGAAGTATAAAAAGCTACTTAGTTGAAGTATTTAACAACTTTTTCTGTTCAAATTGGCAGTTAGAAAATGTGCAAAATCAAATGGCCTCCTTTAAGGGTGCTAAATGTAACTTCTAATAATTCTCATCATTAAAATTTATCTGTAACTGTTTACACCTACAAATGTGCACAGTGTACACTGCTTTTTATGCAGTACATTATCCAATCTGCTGCCTGACCCAGTTATGAGAGTGTGCTCTCAGCTTCAGAGGCTTGAACTTGCAGACATTATGCTTTTATCTTTTGGGTTTATAACTTGTCCTCCCTTGCCTGTCTTCCGTTATTTCAGCTGGGTGGATCCACAGGATATGGAATCCATATTTGAATGATGAACTGTCACCAGCAGTCTTAAAGAGAGGCAGTCGTATGTCCTTTTCTAAAAAAACACACCCTTTCCTATAACTAGTAGTAATTTTAAGGGTTTTTTAAAAATTTTAATTGTTTATTAATGTTTTAATGTTTTATAGTCGTGAGCTGCCCTGAGTCCTATGGGATTGGGCGGCCTACAAATTTGAATGAAGAAAAAAGTAGAGGTCTTGACAGGTTCTACCTGTCACAAATATCATTTGGGGGGACTAGGTTTAAGAATGACTAGTATTTATGCAGGTTTTCTGGGGGGGGGAGGGAAATACAGCCATCTTGGCACACTTGAGTCTTGGTTCAACTTTGAAAAGCCTACTTGAAGAGTCAGCTCTCTTTTATTAGCATTTGCTCTGAAGAACAATAAAAAACTCTCTTTTTATTTATCTCTTAAGAACACAGGGTTTAGCAATGTTTTGTTTGCTGGCATACTTAATGATTTTGCAAGGTTAAAAAAAACAGGGCTTCTGAAGAGTCACTTAACTTTTTGTTGGAACAAAAATGGATGGAAAATGTAGGAAAGATAAAGAAGATTGATACAATTTTAAGTAGAATGTAATTGCAACATCCTTGATTTTTTTTCAATGTAATATGCATGCAGATAGCCATTGCCGTATTCATTTAACAATGGTTTAGGTTAGGAAAGCCTTGGAAAATGTGACTCAGAACTTGTTCTTGAAGTTATCACAATTATCTCAAACCTCTGTGGTCCTGTGATTGCAATTTGGGCACTTGGCCACTGGCTGACATTTACAATGGATGTCTTGCAATCATGTGATCATGATTTGTGACCTTCCCAGCTGACTTCTGACAAGCAAAGTCAATTGGAAATGTTGGATTCACTTAACCAGCACCATAATTTGCTTAATAACTGTGGTAAAAAATGTTGCAAAATAGGTCCGATTGCATGACTTGCTTAACAATGACCATATCACTTAATGATGAAAACTCCAGTCCCAATTATGGTTGTAAGTCAAGGACTACTTGTAGGTAATCACCAATAATGTAAAAACCAATTATGTTTTCATAAAATTGATAAGGATTATGCTGTACCTTTCTACAGTATGATTGCAGACTTTGAAATTTGGTATACAGATAGTCCTTGATTTACAACAGTTATTTTAGTGACTGTTTGAAGTTACAATGGCACTGAAAAAAGTGACTTATGACCGTTTTTCACACTTCAACTGTTGTAGCATCCCTATGGTCACATGATCAAAATTCGTATGTTTGGCATCTGGTTCATATTTATGACAGTTGCAGTGACTCAGGATGCTATGATCATCTTTTGCGACCTTGTGACAAACAAAGTCAATAGGGAAGCCAGATTCACTTAACCATGTTAGTAACTTAACTGCAGTGATTCACTTAACTGTGCTAAGAAAAGTCATTAAATGGGGGAAAATTCACTTTCCAAATGTCTCACCTAGCAACAGAAATTTTGGGCTCAGTTATGGTCATGAGGACCACCTATATGGCATTCAAGTGAAGTTATAAATTTGTTAAGGATCACAGAGAAAATATAAGGGAAGGGGAGTCTTAAGTAAAAGCTAAGCAAAATGTTGAACAAAAGACGGTTCATTGTGGCTGTTACTACTGTATCTTACTGACCCAGTTTGTGATGTTTCGGAGTTATTGTCATGTTTTATGTTGATTCCACTGCTACCTTAGCAGGCAGTTTCACTTAGTGGTGAAGGTATAAATAGTCATCCCAGGGTTACTGCAGTACGATGTGCTGTAGAGCTCCAATCTGTCCTTATTCCTATTTAACATCTACATGAAGGCCCTGAGAGAGGTTTCCATAACTCTAATTTGCTTGCAGCAGTTTTGAAGCAAAGGTATCTTGATGCACTCTGGAAATATCCACAAACACTGTTGTAGAAGTGGGAAAGGACACAAAGAGAAACCTAAGCAGATAGGTTTCTCCGTTGCAGATCAGCTTCAAGTAGAAGATTGAAAAATGGGTCCAGGAAATCTATGGGATTTTTGGGTCAGAGCCACCCCAATAGCTTTGAACCCCTTTCCAAAGCATGGCATCTCTTTAGTCAAATGCCATGAGATTAATCTGCATGTTTTCACTTATTATTTATCATTTTCACTGACCTGCATCCAATGATTTTACATTAAAATTCAGTTATTTTATTTACTTAATGTGGAGGAGCATGGTATTACCTAGTTGGGTAATGAAATGTCTATAAGTAACCAACAAAACTCAAAGAGCACCAATAATTCCACAGTTCAATCCTGAGCTACATATTTTCTGTGGTTTAATTAATTTCATTCTGCTTTATGTGCTTGTTTTTATCAACTGGAATTTGTTCATTATGGTACGATATGAAGTCTGATAGAATTTGGGCAATCCTTACATGTTTACATAACAAAGCCTTGCTGCTCTAGATAAATTGCGAATGTGTTCTAGAACAAAGCACGCGCTACATATTGTACTAGGACTAGATAAAGGAAAATTGATATTAAGAGAAAACTCCTAATACATGTTTATATTTTTGCAGCTTTGTTCAAGTTCAGAACACATTTTCTCCTTTCCCCAGTTACTGTAAACGACTAAATGAATAATTTATTTGAACTGGTCGATGATTGTAGGAATCCTTTCTCTGAATAAAGACGCAGGGATGGGTTTCTGGCTACATCCCAGATTCCGAAAATATCTAGTTGTAGCCTGTTACTTCCTACAGTCTAGTTGCTATTGGTTACAAAATATTGCTGGTGCATTTTCTATTAAAAAAACACTACTGTATAATATTGATATTGTAGTATTCAACTAAGGAAATGTCTTTGATTAGTAAGGTCATGTTTTCATTTAGAACTCCATATTGGGTGTTCTTTGAATGAAGAACATGATAGTAGATGGTGTGAATTAGCAGTGCAATCCTGTTTAAAGTTTACTCCTGAGGAATTCTCAATGTGTTTTGTGTGGACAAGTATCAGTGGAATGAAAGCACAGAATAAAATTGGATTACCTTAACAAAGATATTTTTAAAAGTATTGAAAAACTTGAGAAAATGATACTTAGTACTTACATGTCTGTCGTAATTATTGAAAAAAACCCACCCCCGTATTTTAATGAAAGCGAAAAACAGAATATTGTAAAGCACAGGAGTGGCTGGGCAGAAATCTAGTTCTGTGATTTGATAGTTTAACAGGATATTGTTTTCCATTTATAGCAAATGACAACACCAGCCAGTGTTGGCTATCCTAAACAATTAAGCAGAGTCAGACCTCCCCCCCAAAAAAAAAATCCAAAATATATTTTATTTGGAATCAAGTCTTGTGGATTTCAGAAATGAGCAAGGGAATGCTGAGTTATGTATTTATTTATTTGAATACTTCTTCTGGTTTTAATATTGTGTTGTCTCTATGGAGATAAGGAAATTAAAAAATAAAACCTAATGTAGTGTCTATGTATATGTCTAACAGCGTAATTGAGAAATGATAGCTTGGCTAATCTTTCCATCACTAGAACATTCCAGATTTCTTCTGCTGAAGCTCCCTTCTCATCCAGCCAACATGAGCACTTATAGAGGTTGGAAAAGAACTAGCAAAGGGGTTTCCAAACTTGGTAACTCAGATTTGTGGACTTAAAGATGTGTCCACAAGTCTTAAGGTTGCCAAGTTTGGAGACGTCTGATCTGTCATATCTCAAAGAGACCAAAGTTGGGAGGCTGACTGAACTGAACCTCAAGCATGTCCTTCGAGGCAAGATAATGTGAGAATACTATTATCTCATAAGTTTAAATCACCATGGCAATGATTTTACACAGTACTGGCTTTTTCTTTCTATCTTTGTCCTCCCTTCTATACCCACACTTTCTTTAAAGTAATGATTATCCATATTTTGATAGGGATATCTGGGGATATCTCTTTTAAATACTGTTGATCAGCTCATTTTATAAAGTATGTATGTTTATCTTAAATACCTAATATGTCAAAATATTTCACAAATAGGTGATTGAAGTGAGATCTCTATAATCAAATGAAGGGAAACCTTTTTATTTAGTTTTGTATTTATTGTAGTTCAACACACAAATAGAATAAATTTGCTTTGTTATCATTATGGCAGATTGTATATTATAGCAGTCCTTCTATGCCTGAGTAAGGTTACAATATATTATATTACCTTGAAACCAAGTATCTAAATCGAGACATTGTACTTTCCCCCATCAATACATTGCCACATATATTTTTGTTGTACATTAAAAAATCAATTTTTATGTGACTGAAAATGCAGATGCAAATAAGTTCCACCTTTGCCATTAAGTCTACTAAAAGTTGTGTCTTTGTGTGTATGCTTATATATATATATATATATAATATCAAAAAAACAAATATATAATGTGTGTGTGTGTGTGTGTGTGTATAAATTAAACATAATTAAACTGCAAAATTGTAATGAATCTGTTTTTTGAGAGCCTTAAATAATCTCCCTGCTTCAATTAAAAGAGGATTTTATCTGGTCTATTTTAAATAGGGGATTAAAGACACTTTCTCTGCATTGTTACTGTTACCGTATATACCCGAGTATAAGCCGAACTGAATATAAGCCGAGGTACCTAACTTTACCTATGAAAACTGGAAAAACTCACTGACTCGAGTATAACCCTAGGGTGAGATTTCACCTATAGAACATTTGGGATGAGCACTCGGAGACTTCAACTGGTCCAAAATGTGGCTGCACGAGAGATTGAGGGGGTACATCGATGCGCCCCCATAACATA
>JANHGC010009809.1:518519-529190 GCA_027560395.1 Boaedon fuliginosus | reverse complement strand
GGGTCCTCAGTTGTCTTGGCAAACACATCTGCATACTAGCAAAAATAACCATGCAAGGGTGATACCAAGGCCAGCAACCGAAGAGGGAGACAATTTCCCCCAGGCCAAGGTCCTGCTCTACCCTTTGCAGGGGGGGGGGCAGGGTGTAAATGAGCTTACGAAGAAAAATAGGTCACGAATCAAAGCATAAAAGTATTGTCATAAGTGTGTATTTAAATAGTTGTGGTATACTAGATGATCTTAAGTGCAGGCAAAGGATCCAATAGGATAGAGTTTATCTGATAGTGTGTGTGAAAATATTTGACTCGGCTGATGCCAACTGTTTTTTGCTGCAAGCGGCTAATGTGCTTTTAAAAAAATGTTCTGTGAAGTGTTCCTATTTAGGGGCCTTGACGGAATTTTGTGCTGGGGGCACGAGCCCGTAATTAAAAGATGCTAATGTTTTCTGAATGGCTGGGACCAATACTTCAAAGAACATGGTTCCAGCAAGTGTGTTGACAGGGAATGATAGGGTGGTATGCCTTACCATAATCAGATCTATTCACAAATAAGTACTTCAGTTTGTCTGGTAGGACTCTTGCCTGCAGTTCTTATTTCTGAGTAATTTTTGATTATGGGTTCCAGGGCTGCAAATGTTAATTTACAAGTGTAGAAAGTCTGACAGTAGAGGGATACATGGTGCTGGATACCTTCCTCACTTGCCTCGTAGGCGTCTCTGGCAAGACTGCATTCTCAGAGGGGAGAATTGGTTATTTAGTACTGTTATACTATATCAAATGAAAAGAAGCAAAAAAAAAAAAAAATTAATACGGTTTCTCTTCCCCTTCCACAGTTTGGCTTGAAATCAAAATCAGAAACAGATTTGATCAGCTTCAATTGGTTTCTATTCTTTATTTCTCAATTTCTCATATCTGTAGACATGTCCAATTTGTTTAAATCATAAAAAGCCGGAGAGAAAAAGAGAAGACAGAAAAGGAAACAGTGATTGTATAGTTCCTCAGCTCTGACTGGGATGGAGAAAGAATCAAATGTTTAATTGGTAATAGCACAATTACACACACAAACCCAAATTTCCTGAATTGCATGCTGAAGCCAATGATATTTCTGTTATTGGCTATTCTTCTTGATTGGTATGAGAGCCTCCTGCCAAATGTGGCCCCATATCATTTTATACAACACTACAGGTAACCCTCAACTTACAATCACAATTGAGCCCCAAATGTATGTTGCCAAGTGAAAAATTAGTTAAATGACAAATGTTACAATTTTTATTCCCACATTTGTTAAGTGAATCACTGCAGTTAAGATGAGTAACACGGTTATTAAGTGAATCTGGTTTCCCCCATTGACTTTGCTTGTCAGAAGGTTGCAAAAGTGGATCAATCATATGATCCTGGGACACAGCAACGGTAATAAATTGTCAAGCACCCGAATGTAAATCACCTGACCATGGTACTAAGTGTGAAAAATGGTCATTAAGTCATTTGTTTTCAGTACCATTGTAACTTCAAACGGTCACTACGTGAGCTGCTGTAAATGAGTCATGCGGTCATTAAGCGAATCTGGCTTCCCACTATTGACTTTGCTTTTTGGAAGCTCCCTGGGAAGGTCGTCAATGGTGATCACATGACCCTGGGACAGTGCAACTGTCACAAATGCATGCCAGTTGTCAGGCACCCAAATTTTGATCAGGTGACCTTGGAGATGCTGCAATGGTCATCAGTGTGAAAAACAGTCTTAAGTCATTTTTTTCAGTGCTGTTGTCACTTCAAGTGATCACTTAACAAATGGTTGTAAGTCGAGGACTACCTGTATACAGAGATTGCCATTTTAATAAAAATATACATAGATTCTGCATTTTCCCAACCATTTGTCTTCGTTAAAAAAGAATGAAAAAGATGGAGTCTCAGCTTAATGGGGGTTCTTCGTTGTGAATAGGACTCAATACTCCTGACCAATATTTCTCCCATATAGACTTTTTATTATTTTAAAGATCTGCTTTGCTCACATAAGGAGAGATCAGCAGCGCAAAAAAAAAAATCTCACTTTGACAATACAGAATAACTTCATTTTCAGGTTGCCCCAATATTTAACAATTCATCTGATCCCTAAGGGCCGATCCACCTAGTGGTATCATTTATCTTCTTGAAGCAGAGATCTTCATTTTCTGCTAAAAGCAGAATGGGGAACAATAAAGCAGGGAATCAACCCTATATTTCTTAGGTGTTTTATTGACATTGTGAGCACAAAGACCGGAGACAAGTATTATCTTTTTTGTCTAATCTTAATAGAATTATTTTATTCCTCTACTGTAGATCTATCCATCCTGCATTATTCCTTTATACCATACATGTTTGCGTACTGGTACACCTATTTACCTATTTTATATCTCTTAGTGATATTAGGAAAATAATCTTTGATGTCTAGTTTAAAGAATTTGAGGAGTTAGGATTGCAGATTATCCTGAGTGATGACAGGGAAAGCCTACCGGGTATGTGTGTGATCTTGCATTCCTTCTCTCTTATTCATCTTTTTAAAAAATTCTCACCCCCTTTTCCACATACATCCTTGTCTTCTTGGGCTGCTTACAGGTAAATAAAGGCTTCCACTGAGATCTAATCACTTGGCTGGGCCCCCTTTTGTCTCCTTATATCTTCTCTGGCCCTGGGGAGACAGTCATGCTCTGCTGGAGCCAAGGGAAAAACCTCTCTTACCTCTGTTGTCTTATCACAAAGAAGAGGATAATGCAGAGGGTTAAAATCCAGGAGTTTTTAATTGTCCCTTCTTCTATGATGCTGATGAGAGGACTCCCAGTGGGGAGGCTGGGATTTCCAGTTGGGAGGGAATAGAAGGCAGAAGGACTAAGCAGGAATTCAGCAGAGGCAAAACTTAACGCGCACTTCTCTTCTGCCAGAAGGGATTTTGGAAAGAAGAGGGATAAGGTTGGAATATAAATCAAAACTGGGAAAATAACTAGAGAGAGAATTCTGACTGACTTCTAAACGCCATTTCTGAAAGCACCTGAAAGCATACCTGAATTTACTGGGGCTCCCAGAGGTCAGGCTTTCATGCCTTTTTATGATACCAGCTTTTTTTTATGTCTAATAGACTGAGTTCCAGGTACTTAGAGTACCTTTCAGACTGCAAAACCACCTGAATATCCAAGTTAACTGACCTCTTAAAGCTAATCTTCATAGAGGAAGCAAGTGTTTGCTTTTCAGCTCAAGAAAGATATTGTTAATGCAGTGACTTCAGGGGCTACCTAATTGAGGCATCTCTTTTGAAATTTTGATTATGTCCTTAGACAGTGGGTACAGTCTGTTTTTTGCTGGTAATTCTTCAAATCTCCACCTCTTTTTATGTCTCATACTAACATAGGGGCACATGAATGCAAATGTTTCTTAGGTGGTCCCCTCTCTTGGTCTATCTCTGCCTTTCTTTCCCACATTTAAATCAATTCTTTTAAAAAAGAAAAAAACGAGCATTTGGAAAGAGAAGGACTAGTTTATACCTTTTTTTATTTACAATAAGGCACATTCTTAAAAAATGAAAATGGTGGGTAACTGCCACTTAGCTGTTTGCTTGCAGAAATGCCAATCTGTTCAAAAACAAAAAGTTAAGATGGGAATTGACAGATTCCTGGAAGGTTGGAATGAGTAGCAAGGAACATCCTGCTAGATTGCCTCCTGGTGTTGTGTGAGTTGACATGCCCATCATGCCATATTAGGAATAGGGAGCCATTTTGTGCGAAGGCCCTTGGCATAGTCCCAAAACCCTACATGCCCACAATGGTTGAGAACCCCTTGCCAAACATAAAAGCCCTTTCTGTCTATAGAAAATTATTCCTGAGTCTGGAAGAGGGAGAACCAGTATATAATAAGTGTATATAGTCTATTGCTGAGGTAGCTTCTTTTCCTGCCCCCTTCATTCTTATCACCCTTCCCACTCTTACTGCATTACTGCTATGAACTAGATGAAAGCCAGAGATTTGTATACTTAGTGGCTTGGAGTCAACCTCTTTGAAAGATAAATTAGCAATCCTTACAAATCCTAACTGAATGCCCTCATCAAAGTCTGAGGGCATTTGAACTTTTTGTATTCTATAACCCACCTTCAAGCTTGTCCTAGGCAATCTCTGACCCTTCAGAAGTTGGCATCCATCTTTCCTTAGCTCTAGCTAGCATCCACAATGGTTAGGCACGATGGGAACTAGAGCACAGCATTTTCTGCAGAGATACCGGGCGGTGTCTCGACATTCTTCCAGCAGTTTGACAACAACTGCAGTTGTTTGGCAACAACTCCAGATCCAGAGAATTGTTTCTGAAGATCCACCACAATTTGCTCTGGCACTGGAGCCAAGGACAATACTGGGACTCAGTATTGTGAGAGTGGACATTTCCCCAGCTGTTTGAATCCAAGAGTTCCCTGAAGAGGCATCACTTGGAAACAGTTAATTAGAGAATGTACTTCGCTTTAGCATCATTCACAATTTGAGTCACTGCTTGAGAGCCTGTTAGTTCTCTTATGGGGAAAAGCAGAGATATGATCAAGAAAGGGGCTTTTTGGAAGAAGCAAGGAAGCTCAGTACGTTCCTTTCCTTCCCTCTGTGTGAGATATCTATCCTTTGCTTTGGGCTACCAGGATTAAGACAATTGTTCCTGGAATTCTCCCCAGCCTGTAGCTGCACTGCGGAATTATGGACTGGAAGGTTTGTGTGATGTTGTCCCTTATGGCGCAATTTTTAAATGGATATTCTATGTGGAGATAGAAGAAATCATTAAGCTCCTTTCAAGTACTCTCTTAATGCCATCACCACTATCACCACAAGTATGATCAAACACTGAATACTAACTTATACTTTATCTTGCTATCTTATTTGCAGTGGTTTTATTTGAGGTTTTCCTGTAGCAAATGCATTAATGTTATTAGCAGCTGTGCATTTGCAAACATCGGTATAGCTCTGCTGTGGCTCTTGAAGATGTACACTAAGCCTTCATACTTTAGGGCTGTGGCTGCCATTGATTACGAAGATGATTAACATAACAATGATTTGTTCAGTTAACTCAGTTCTATACAACTCATTAAAAATAAATTCAATACATGGGCTGGCTGGTTTGTGGTTCAGTTTATGTTCTGAGCATGGCTTTTGTTTGCTGTAAAAAGCTGGCATGATAATCAATGGTGTACAGTGAAGGTCTGCTTTGATTTGGCTTTATCCATTGGACTGGAAAATGCTAAATTTTGTGAAAGGAAAATAGACACATCAGTGTCACTGATGTGCAAAGAGTCCCATACAAGTCAGTGCCTGTATACAATCATATCCAGAGTCCCCATCTGTGTCTTATATTAGTCTAGCATACATGAAATAAGTTTGTATAATTAATGCTACGTAACTGACTATGGGTCCATTATCTTCAGTCTTGTTTTGTAGCAGTTCTTTTCCAAGATCTTGATAAGATTATAAGGTTAAGAGTGCATAAATCTAACCTGGAGCCTACAACATGCATTGCATATATTGTTATTGAATGTGGACTTTGCTCTGCTTCCAGTTTTGGAGAGCAAGTATCTATTAACACTAGTCCTCACTTAACAACCACAATTGTGATCAGCAATTTGGTGAGTGCCGTAGTCTCTAAGGGAAAAATTGTGACTACAGTGGACTTAAAATGCCATTTCTCATTTGTTCCTTAAGCGAGACACGCTCTCATTAAGTGAAGCATCACACAACCGCAAGTTGCAATTTGACTTCCACATTCTCCATTACTGCTGCTTGTTTCAAGCTGGTTAGCTAGCAAATGGTGATCACACGGCTACAGGAGACAGGATGGTAGCTACGGTGGACACAAATGCAGGGGTTGATTGTAAATCACCTAATGTCAAATGGCTGCTAAATGAGGCAGTCTGTATGCAAGGACTACCTGTAATGTTTTATTTTAGTCATAATGGGTCAGCTTTAAGTGCCTAAAATATATCTAATAGAAGCACACGTTTAGTTCCATACTGTGATTTAGTTGTTACTTGCATTGCAATATAGAAAGAACTTGTTTATCTAAGTGACTAGATAAAACTTATTGTTTGAAAGAAGAATTGTTTAATCAGGAGCTACTGCCACTCTTGATCAGCTGTTAGGAGTTCACAGCAAGCAGCTGGTTGGTGCAGTCCCCTATCATCACCAAAAAGCTGATCAGGGCAAGTGCTGACAAGTACTAAAATATGTAACATCCTTGGAAAATAACAGTCCTGAAATATCAACATGGTTATGCAAGATAGGAGAATGTGTCAAACTCTAAACACATAGGCTATTTTCACAAAACATGCCAAATCAGGAATCCTGGTTTACAGACTGCTTTGGTGAAGGACAAACTAAAGAAATCGTAGTCTTGTCATCCTATGGGAATTAGCAGGATAATAGAATAACAGGGCTGGAAGGGACTTTGGAGGTCTTCTAGTCCAACCCCCTGCTCAGGGAGGAAACCCTCTGCAGGCACCATTTCAGACAAATGGCTGCCCAATCCCTTGTTAAATACCTCCAGTGTTGGAGTTCACACAACTTCTGGAGGCAAGTCGTTCCCCTGATTAATTGTAATGAATGTATGTGATTAATTAAAGTACATTACATTAAATTATATTAAAGTGTAATTAATAATTAACAGGTTATAATGTGCTCTTTGTTTTGAATTAGCATTTTAAGTGAAGACAGCAATTATGAATTGTTAACCCTGGTTTATGGCTTAAAGTGTTGTACAAAGTCAGCCTGATGCTGGCATTTTAGCTGTCCCTGGGGCTAGAGTACACCCCATTATCAACAAAATGTAATCTGTGGTAAGTTTTCAGCAAGGAATACATCCACAGTTCTGGTAAGTTTTCAGCAAGGAATACATCCACAGTTCTATCAATGGAGTCATGAACTTAACTAATTCTGGGCTGCTTTGGCACTATAGGGAAGAAAAAACACAGTTTATATTCAGGCTAAATCATGATGCAGGTTTTTTGAGTTTAGTACTGCTTGTTGCATCCATTCAGACACTATGGTTTGTAGCCAATTGTGGCTTATTCAATGCCCAGTCACTTAGTATGAAAAAAGAAAGCTGTTTCAAATTTTATAGAGGAGAAGGGAGATACAAGAATTGCAGTGTTCACTACTTGTAAAATCTACCATTATAAGTCTTGAGTGCTATTGCTATTATTCTTTTCCAGGATTAACATTGTGGAAAGAAAATTACATCACATTTTATGTCAGAATAGGCCTGCGGTCAAAAAAAAGATTATGCCTTTCTTCTCTTTGCTTGCACAGATGTGTAAATTGCACCTCAAGAAAGTCCATTTCTCAGCAACTCTGGCTCAAAGAATCACAACAAGTGTGATAGAAAGCCCTCGATGAGAACTGTGGGGACAGTTGTTGATTGGAATAGATAGTGTAAGGCTTAATAGAAATGAAAGGGACAAATTGAGTAAGAATAATGAATGCCCTGTTTCCCTAAAAATAAGGCATATCCCTAAAATAAGACCTACCATGTTTTACACATGTGCCTAATATAAACCCTACCCCCCAAAATAAGCCCTACTTAAGAGCCTGCACCGCCGCCCATTCCATGTGGTTGCTTGCAGTGCCATGGTCACACACCCTGCACTGGCTTCCTCAGGGCCGCTGCAACCAGGCCATCCAAGCCCTGACAGGTGCCTCGTGGCGACAGCACTGGCAGCCAGGTGCAGCAGGAGCCCACATGGCCATCGGCCCACTTCTTCTGCTTGCTCGCAGCTGCAACGGAGCAGGACGCTGAGTGTTGTGTTGGTGCCGCAGCTGCAAGGCAGGTGTCGGGGCATGGATGGCCTGGCTGAGGAGGCCCTGAGGTAAGCCAGTGCCGGGCGCATGGGGCAGCTTCATCCCCCGCCTCACCTCATGGCCCCAGCATCATTCCGTTGTGGCTGCTAGCAAGCAGAAGTGGGACAGTGGAATGGTGGATGGGACTGCCGCCACAAGGCAAAGGAAGTGTTGGGGCCATGGATGGCCTGGTTACAGGGGCCCTGAGGTAAGCCAGTGGAGGGGGCACATGGGGCACCTCCACCCCCCTGCCTCGAGGTGGCAATGGTGCATCACGTGGCCTCCTGCCTTGCTGCGAGCAAGCAGAAGTGGGCCTCCCTTACACGGGAGAAAAATAAGACCCCTCCCCTGCCCAAAATAAGCCTTAGTGCTTATTTTGGAGGTCAAAATAAAGTAAAACCCAGTCTTATTTTGAGGAAAACATGGGTATGTGAGGAGCTTTTTAAAAAAAGTAATTTGTACTTCTGTGAAAATATATTCCTTTTATTTTACGGTAGTAAATAGCATTGTTGCTTTGATTGTTTGTTCAAGAAGTTTGTTAATCAGTTAATTAAGTTTCTGAAATTGCACTGGGTATCATCCAGCATCTTCATCAGAGCTAGAATTTGGTTTTCTTAAGAGGAATGCTGTGCTCAGTACCAGGCTGCATGCTTCGTTTTCTGCAGAAATCTTTGCAAAGAATCCTCAGCAAATCAGGTCAGGTGGAAGAAACCTGGCAGAGCAGTTACCTGACTATAGGTTGAAATTTATGAAATTGAAAGAGAAAATGCACATACTAAATGAATTTTCAGTGCTGAATATTCAAAGAATGGTTGTTTGGCCAAACCTGGGCTTGTTTATTGTAGGATCACTGTAAGCCTAAGAGATATAGTCGTTGCTTGGACTTTGTATATGCTTGTTATCTATTATAGTGGAGTGTCTGTGAAGATCTATTTTCCTTTTGCAAATATTGTTTGGGCCGGAGCCAGGATTGGGCAAGATTGCTGATAGCAGGAAGTTAAAACTGTGGATAAGGAAGATTTGGGTTTCTAGTCATTCCTGACCTGTTTTTAACAGTCTCTTCGTTTTGTAACCAGGTATTCCCCAAAAAATCCTGTCCTCCTCAGTTTATTTGGCAGCACCTAATTCTATTTTTTGAAAAATGCAAATGTTTTGGTTTTGTATTTCCTAACATGCATGATCAGGATTGGCCTCTGGTTTGAATTCAGTACATGTAATCTTTGACAATTGAGGCCACCATTTATGTTGTTAAGTGAGACATTTGTTAACTGGGTTTGCCCCATTTTCTTGCAACAGTGGTTAAGTGAATCGTGGCAGGTGTTAAATTAGTAGCCCAGTTGTTAAGTGAATCCGGCTTCCCCATTGACTAGGCTTATCAGGAGGTCGTAAAAGGTGATCACATGACCAGAGTGAGTGCTTGCAGAACCGCACCAAAATTTCTGAGTCGATTGCGCGCCACGCTTTTGACAGCCGTTCGGAAAGCGCGCCCACGAAGCGGGTAACCAGCGAACCGGTAGGAACCCATCCCTGCACATGACCCCAAGACACTGCACCCATCATAAATATTAACCGGTTGCCAGGCATGTGAATTTTAATCACGTGACCATGGGGATGCTGCAATGGTCATAAGTGTGAAAAGTGGTCATTAGTCACTTTTTCAGTGTGATTCTAACTTCAAATAGTCACTAAGTGAACTGTTGTAAGTCCAGGACTACCTGTACTCTTTTTCCAAAATTGAACAGAACTGAATATGCTGTAACAAAGTGCCTCGCTTGGTTGTCTAGATAAAGAAACACCTGTCCACCTTTCCCCAACCAGGTGCCCTCCGGTTACACTGTGACTACAGTTCACAGAGTTCTCATTTGTAAATTCAGAATCCTGACATATCTGGGGCCTTTGAGATTGGGGAAGACTGGTCTATTTCAACTGAACCACTGATATACAGGTA
Source organism: Boaedon fuliginosus (assembly GCA_027560395.1). Classification (NCBI taxonomy): domain Eukaryota; kingdom Metazoa; phylum Chordata; class Lepidosauria; order Squamata; family Lamprophiidae; genus Boaedon; species Boaedon fuliginosus. The sequence goes on along the minus strand of JANHGC010009809.1, from coordinate 519,420 downwards.
GTCCTCAACTTACAACAGTTCACTCAGGACCATCCAAATTTACAACGGCTCTGAAAAAAGCGATTTATGATCATTTTTCACACTTATGACCACTGAAGCATCCTCATGGGTCATGTGATCAAAATTCATATGCTTGGCAACTGACTCACGTTTATGACGGTTGCAGTATCCTGGGGTCATTTTGCGACCTTCCGACAAGGAAAGTCAAAGGGGGGATCCAGATTCACTTAACAACTGTGGCAAGGAAGGTCACACAATGGGTCAAAACTCACTTAACAAACGTCCTACTTAGCACCAGAAATTTTGGTCTCAATTAGGGTCGTAAGTCGAGGACTGCTTGTCGTCAAGAAGCTGAAAACCAGTGCATTGCAGAGTTATGCAGAATTGCATAGAAAAGGAGGAGGAATGCAGTTAATATTTAACGGAGAACCCGATTAATCAAAGGCTTGGAATTGGGGAAGTATGTTTTGTTTTTATAAATACAGTAGTCCCATATTACCCTTAATTCATATTTGGCAAGGGGAAAGGGCATCGCCATCCTGGAGGCAAGAAACCATTTTTTTTGCAGGACTTTGAAAGGAAATAGATTAGTTGGGACTAAAAAAAAAAAAAAAAACCACCGGCCAAATCAGATAGCCTTCCAATGAACTGGGCTTCAGCTTCCACCCATCCAGATTTGGAGGGTTCCCGGCTGAGAAGGGCTGTTCTTTCCCTGTCTCTTTTGGGACAGGCTTACCCTTTTCTTCCCTCCCCCAAGGAAAGGGATTATGTTACAAGGCTCTGGTAACAATTCCAACCTGTTTGTCCTGGAATGTGGCATTTAGGGCCTTGACACAGGAAATTCAGTCTCTGTTGAAAGCTAGAATTGCAAACAGTTTTATGCTTTGCCTGGGTTGGGGGC
>JANHGC010009809.1:465522-477736 GCA_027560395.1 Boaedon fuliginosus | reverse complement strand
AAGGAAGGAAGGAAGGAAGGAAGGAAGGAAGGAAGGAAGGAAGGAAGGAAGGAAGGAAGGAAGGAAGGAAGGATGGTAGGTAGATATTGGGTTTCTGGTGGGATCCAGATCCAGGATCTGCTTATATGCTAGGCAGATTCCTAGCAGGCAAGGGAAGTCTGCGTATGTCTCTGTAAGGAGCTCTGGCAGAATCAAATTTCTAAACCAACTGCTTGTTAACCATGCTTTGCTGAATAAACCATAACTCACTGGATTTTTCCCATTGCATTAAATAAGTAATTCACATTATGTCTTAGTGTGATACGTAAATCTATCATTTGCCCCTTGATAGTCCATTGATATGATCCTGTAAGATTCAATCTATGCAGGAAACAAGGGGTTTTCTTTGCATAAGTATTGGCTCTAGCTGGCAGCTGAGGTGTAGAAATTGCTTCAGTATCCATCCTACTATCTTTGAAATCATCTTGAGTTACATGCAAACTGTAGCTAGCAATTATACACAAAGACGAATGAGGCCAATGGCTGGGCTTATACATTGTAAACAGCTTTTGGTTCTATTTTTGGTTAGCTCTGGGAAATCTTTGGTTGACCAGCAATCATAATTAAGCATATCGCCCTTAGTGCAGTGGGTGAATCCAGCACGTAATATTTGCTGCCAAAATGAAAATTGCTGTCTCTTCAACGACCCCACTCTCATGTCCTTCTATTCTGTAAAGAATGACATTTAATAATACTAGAGAAATGTCATCAGCAGAAATGACAGCTCCCCAATGTTGCTCTTTGGTCAGTGTTGCTCTTTGGGGAGCAGAGCATTATAGCAGTGACAATGGTGGCAGAACTTCACCCCTGAAAAACAGAGTCTCCAGCAAATCGCTATCACATTACTTGACAAGCCAAGCTCTGTAGGCAAGTATAAAGCAGGCTTCTCAAATCGATATCCTCCAGTCTGCAAAAGAAATAACGCTTAATCTTGGAACAAGGAAGAAGCTATTTGGAGGCTCTACTATGGGAAGGTGAGCATGGATGCTACACAGCAAGGCACAGGATTCATGGCTGCAATGGAAGAGAGAAAAGGGAGGAAATAGCAACAGAGTGGAAAGTAACTTCTCCAATTCCTGGTGGGAGTGTTGGCAACTTAGGTAGCTTACATGCTTTTTTTCTTTCTACCCTGGCAGTGCCAGATTCTACCAGGCAGCCGAACCTAATGCCAGTGTTAATGAGTGCGCTGGCTGTGGTGAGCATAGGGGTGCTTCTCATTGCTCTGCCCCGTGGCATTGTGGAGGTCTGTGACCGGAGAAAATTCAGACGCCTTGAAAAAGAACAAAAAAGTGGGCTGTGGTCTCAGGTGAGTGCCCTTCGAAGCATCTTCAACTTGTAAGGCCATGCTGAGAGAGACAAACCTGACCCACTGGTAGGTTTTGCACCTTGGGAAACACCTGCAGAAAATTCAAAGGACAGAGCTCTCCCTCCTGAAAAATGTAAAACATGCATATTATTTGCACGGTGCATATAACCAGTGGGACAGCTTGCCTTCAGAAGTTGTGGGTGCTTCCGCACTGGAGGTTTTTAAGAAGAGACTGGAAAGCCACTTGTCTGAAATGGTAGAGGGCAGCGGCCCCCAATCTGTTGGGCAGCAGGGTCCGGTTCCACGAACAGACGTTTTTCCGTGGACCAGAGGGGGCATGGTGCCGACCAGATGTTTGCACGGTCCGATTATTGGCATGCCATGGCCCAGTGCCGGTCCAGGGACCAGGGGTTGATCCTCCTGAAGGTTGGACTATAATTCTCCTCTGCTCATTTGTACAATCAGGACTTCAAGGGCCCCCAGCTCCACTTGGCTTTACATGGATGGCCGTAACTTTAACAAAGTAACTTAGTCTGAGATAAATTTAGCTTGGATGCCTCAAGGCCTTTTAATGCAGCTCAGTTAACTCAAGCACAATTTATCAAGATCTTTTGCACAAAAGCACAAACTATTCTTGCTTTTCTAGGAATTGACACTTTCAACCTGGTGTCAATTGCAGCAATCTCACTCTGATAGTTACTTGGAGGCAGGGCATCATAATGCAGTTTACTCAATTAACTAATTTCTAGAGGTAAATTAGCTAGTATGAGGTTCAGTGTGTCATGCCAACATAGCATCATAACGTATGAATCCTCCTTTCTGAGATAGCTTCAGTGATTTCTGAGGTAGGAGGGAATGGGCCTTTTCAAAGATGACCACACTTGCAGATGGAGGAGCTTCCTACTGACTAGAGCTACAAATTCAGCATGTGCCCTTTCCCCTGATCTTCTGATTTCTTTTTCCAGGCGAACAACTTCAAGTTCAAGAGTGCCACCACAAGAGTCACCAATAAAGGAGAATGTTTGTAGCTGAGGGTTGACATGAAGGGTCCTAGGTGCTCTCTGAGCTTGTTTTCTTGCAGAGGTTTCATTACCCTAACATCATCAGAGCTAGTAAGGGGTGCCGTTGGCTGTCAGTTTATACTCTGGTGCCTTGCCTGTCAGTGTGGGTGGAGGCGGTCTTAGGGATACTTTGGTTGGGCTGTTTACTGATGGCTCTTTGGCGGTTTCTTGATTGGGGTATTGCTCACTTGATTGGTCTGAAATTGACCTTGGAGTTAATCTAGGCTGATCTGAGTGCAGATTACTGGTGGAGAGGTGCTGGAGTCTTTTTCTCTTTTGGGCTGGTTGTCTCTTTTGCATACTCTATAAATGTTGTTAATGGCTATGTGTCTAGTGATGGGTCAATTTGTCAGAGTGCCAGGCTTTTAGAAATCCCCTGGCATTTTTGGATTAGGCCTGGTCTACAATTATCACATTTTCCTAATTGAAACTATGGTTAAATCTGTCTATGATTTTAAAGAATTGAAATTAAAGAATTTTCGTCATGTCTTCCGACTGCCCGTTGGTGTTCATGGATGCATTCTGCCAGTCTTCTGCCTGTTTGACCTACTGGTTGTTGCAGTTCTTGCACTGGGTGTTGCTGGGTCTTTTGGTTTGCTTAGGATGTTTTGAAGGGCTTTAGTTGGCTGGTGTGCTATGCCAATTCCATGTGGTTGTAGCAGTCTGTGGTTTCTGAGATATTCTTGATGTTTGGCAGTGTAATTTTTTTAGGGCTTGTGTTGGTTGTGCTGTATTGGGTTGAGTGGTCAGGAACTTTTTGATAAAGTTGTGTGGGTATCCATTTTGTTGGAATGTGTAACATAGATGCACCATTTCCTTCTGCTGTTCTGGGTTGCTGCAGTGTGATTGGGCTCGTATAAATGAAGACTTTACACAGTTTCTCTTGTGGGAGGTTAGGTTGTTGCTTTGGTAGTGGAGCATCTTGGTTAGTATGGGTGGTTTTCCTAGCTTTCCATTGTGGTCTCTGCTGATCAGGATGTCCAGGAAGGGTAGTGAGTTGTTTCCTTCTTTAGTAAACTGGATTACTTTAAAAACGTTATTGATGGTTCTGTGGTATTCTCTAATTGGTCCTTTTTTATTATTATTATTGCCACAACAGTCATCAACCCCCAGTAAAATGGTTATGAAAACATTGTAAACACAACACTATGCCAACAGCTGAAGATACTGTATGACTTTGGAGGAGAATTTTCCCTGAGCAAGCCCTAGATGTAGTTCGACCTACATCACCAGCTAATCTCAAATGGGTTTGAAATAACGAATCAAAATGTGCAACAAAATCTCAAAGTGGTCAACCAATAAAGCCTTTATTGTACTGTGCTTTTACTTGACACCATGTGTTTTGTGTTTGGAAACACATAGCATATTGAACAGGGCCCTGAAATGCTGCAGCTGTTTTTCAACATTATGTATAAAATTAATCATCACCTTGAACAAAACTTCACATCTCTTGTATATGACTCATTTTCTGATGAACCTCCTCTAAATGGTTCATTCACACTGATTTGCAGATGAGCTGGCACTATCCCCAGTACTGTTAATAAGGGTCATTCCCCCGAGAATGGACGTTCATGGTAAGTGTACCATCTATCCATTCTCCGGAGGATCCAGGACGTGACGTCACTTGGGCGCCATTGCTCCAGCTGGAATTGGGTGGGCTGACCGAGACGAGGAAGTGACAGATCCTAGCACTCCTAGCCTGAACTCCACCTCCTAGGCGGCAAAGGAGTCCACTTTGTAGTGCACGATGAAAGTGTTGGGGGAACTCCACGTGGCCGTCTTACATATATGCTCCAGCGATCGACACACCCTGAAAGCCGCCGAGGCCATCGCCCCCCTGGTGGAGTGGGCAACAATTCCCTGTGGGGCGATCAGACCCGGGGAGACATATGCATTGACAATTGCCTCCCCTGATCCACTTGGAGAGAGAGGAAGGAGAGGCCCGTTGTCCACAGCGCTTCTGTTGAAAAAGTACAAACAAGGCCTCCGACTTCCGGAAGGCCGCTGTCCTGTCCAAGTAAAAAAGGCAGGCACGCCGCACATCCAACCTTTGCCATTCTCTCCCCTGGCTGTTGGATGGGTTAGGAAAAAAGGCTGGTAAGATTGTCTCCACCTCCCTATGGAATAAGGTCTTAATTTTGGGGAGAAATGACGGATCAGGTCTCAGGACAACCGTTTTTTGAAACCATATGCGAGGCCATGGAGAGTGCCGCCAGCTCTGACACTCTCCTGGCAGACACAATGGCCAACAAAAAGGCCACCTTCTGGGAGAGTTCTCGAAGAGGGCAGGTAGCAAGGGGCTTGAAATGGGGCCTAGCTAAGGCCTGAAGCACTAGAGACAAATCTCAGGTGGGAGCCCTAATCATTGGGTGTGGATTTAGCAAGGAAACTCTTCAAAAATTTCTGCACGTGAGGGTGCTTAGAGAGTCTTTGACCCTTGGGGTGCCCCAGGACCACAGCAATGGCAAACAACTGCCTTTTCAGGGTAGCCATGCTGACCCTTGTCCTTCCCTGCCTGTAGAAACCCCAGGAGGTCCTTCACTCCCAACTTCTCTGGGTTAACTGCGTGGTCTCCACACCACCTCTCAAGCGCCGACCACGTGCTGGCGTAGACCCTGTTGAGGCCCTATGGCTCCCTAAAAGAGTCTCAATGACCTTGGGGAAGTAGCCACATCTTGTCAGCTGGCACCGCTCAACCTCCATGCTGTTAGGTGGAGGTTGCCCAGCTGAGGATGTAGGATTGGACCCTGGGTGAGCAGGTCTTCCCGGATGGGGAGAGCTAGCGAAGGGAAGAGGCACAGCTCCCTGAGGTCTGTGAACCAAGGTCTGCGAGGCCAGAAGGGGGCGATGAGGACGGCTTTGGCCTGCTCTCTTCAAATTTTGTCCACCACCCTGGGGATTAGTTTGGTGGGTGGAAAGGCCCCATGGCCACATCCGATGTAGAGTGTCCAGCCCCTCTGACCCCGTGCAGGTTCCCCGGCTGAAGAACCTTGGGAGCTGTGTGTTCCGGTGGCAAGTGAACAGATCCACTGCCATTGGTCCCAGCCATTGGTCCAGGTCCCTGAAGACATCCAGGTGGAGCCTCCACTCCCCCCCAATCCAGGCGTTTCCTGCTCAGCCAATCTGCCGCTACATTGTCTAGCCCCAGGATGTATTTGGCTATAAGGGACGAGAGGTGGGCCTCGGGCCAGGAGAAGATGGATTGTGACAACTACTGCAACTGCCTGGACCTTGTGTCCCCCGCCTGCTCAGGTGGGCCTTGGTGCAGATGTTGTCCATAAACACTATGACATCTTTCCCCAGAAGTTCAGGCTCCAGTCTCCGTAGGGCAAGGAGGACTGTCTTCAACTTCAAAAAGTTGATGCTGCGCCGGCTCTGAGGGGGACCAGAGGCCCTGCACAGCTGTGGAGTTCATGTGGGTCCCCCACCTCAGCAAGCTGGCGTCCGTGTGGATCACCAGACGCTCCTCCACCCTGATGGGGGAGCCCTGGAGGAGCGTCTGGGGAAGGGACCACCAAATCAGGTCCTCCCTGGAGTCGGAGTCCAGGCTCAGGTGGGCCTGCTGCTTGCGGGTGATCTGCTCCTGGAAGGAGGATCTGGACTGCCTTGGAGTGGTGCCTGGACTACAGCATAATCCCGTGGCAGCAGAACATGCCTGACAAACTGGTGAGGGTGAGAAGCTCACTGCAGGACCCGCGATGTCAGGGACTCGATTTTCGCACATCTCTCCAGTGACAGGAAGACCCGGAAGGCTGCCGCATCGATGATTGCTCCCAGGTGGATGATCGACTGGGGTGGGTTCAGCCAGCTCTTGGTCCAGTTAACAACGAACCCCAGGGAAGTCAAGACCTCTGTGGTCAGTCCGAGGTCTTTGACTGCCTGAGGCTGGGATGGAGCCCAGATCAGGATGTCGTCCAGATTGGGGTAGGACGACCCATATCCTGAGGTGTGCAATTGCCATGAGCACCTTGGTGAAAACAAACTGGTCAAAGAAGATGTAACACCCAAGCTAATGGCCTGGAGAAGCAGTGAAGCTAAGGTTCGGGAGGGAAAGCAAGCCGAGTTTATTCCAATTACTGAAATAGAACGCACACACACAAAAAGGAAAAGACACCACACTGTAATGGTAAAAAGATACAAGTTTATAGCATCTTATAAAAACTACAATTTAAAAGTGATCCTGTCCTTGGGTAACACACCCCTGCTCCAATTCTCTTCCCTGCAAAATCAGTGAGTTAAAGGGAAGGAAAATAAATTATCTTAGAAAAAGCTATTGGACCTTCACATTAAGTCCAGAGGCTATCTGGTCAGGCTGAAGTGCTAGATTGTTTTCCTTTCAGGAGGTCTATGTAAAAGTCAAATATCAACTGCAAGAAAAGATCCTTTACGTTTTCTTCCTCTTTGAACAAACTCCTAAATTAAGACCAGCACCACATCGGAAAGCACCTCAAGGCACCCGATCCATGCGGCAAGCACGATTTGTCCTGCTGCTGCCAGCACCCAGGAAAAGGAATGGGAACAGCAACAGCTCCCAATGGCATCCATTGTCAAAATGGGATTTCTCACTTCCACGGAGGAAAGGAAGTAAGATGGAGGACACGGGGAACAAAAGCTCCTTCAGAATGTGCCCCTGGCTGCACTTTAGGGCAACACAAATCCAGGCCCTCCTCAGGGTACACGAAGATTCCAATCCACCTGACTTTCACACAGGTTGGCTTGCATACACTGCCATGTTGTACACACACACACAAGACAGGATATGTCAGAATTACAGAGGTCTGGACTTGAATACCTCCTGTGGGTCGCATGTGTAAGCAACATATTGAGATCAGACAAAGATGCAGGGAATTGTCGCACATACTTTCTAAAGACTGGCTTCTCTATTTCCAAGAGAGACATTACCACAGACAGTGTTGGTTAAATTGTGTGTCTGCAAAGGACACACACTTCCATGTTTATGCAAAACCCATTTTCCAGTCTGCTGCTCCCTCGAATTGCCAAGCCGTCCCATTCACCCAACCCTTTGCTGCAATCCCGTCAGAGCAATTCCAACTATTGTCCTGGTACTGAATATTTTAAAACAGGGCATTGCTTCTACCTAAAAGCTAAGTCTCACTTTCTTGAACCTTCAACAAACGAGTTCTCTTTTCACCTCACCGCCTCTGCATCATTTCATCCGAGCAAAACAAAATTTCATTCTGAAACGGTTTTGGTCCCTTGCACTTTAAATTAGAGTGGCAATCAGTGAAACGTCCGGACAAGTTTCACTTCCTTTCAATTTCATCTCGGTAGAGAATTAAAAAAAAAAAGAAGCGAAGATCTTAGTGCAATTATACCCACGGGCGTAAAATTTCTAGTCGGGATGAACCACCAGCAATTAACAGATGCCGTCGAATTCATTGGGGTGGATTTCAAGCTATTTGTTTAAATAAAACCTCCTCCCAGAGAAAAACTATTTTCTCCATTTTGCTAACTTGCTGTCGGCAGGCGATTATTTTATCAACAAAATGCTTGAACCCTATTTTTTTGTCCAATTATTAAAATTACTCACTGAATTGTTAGAGTTGCTCTTTCTGCCTTCTCCCCCATCCTGTTCTTTCAACGCTGTGCTGTAGTCCACTTCTGAGCAAAATTCAGCAATGGAAGTCACCTGCAACTTATTTTTGAGGCTAACATTCTTCTTCCTTCACTCCTAAGCAAGGAAAAAGAGCTGGACAACAAAATTGGCAGACGCCAATTAATGCCCATCCAGGTTATTGATCAATGACTGGGCTGGTGCAGAGTGTGCAGCAGCTTACAGAACTCTTCTCCCAGGGTACAGAGGATTAATCAGCCTCCTGAGTTCTTATGGCAGCACCCTAGCAAGACTCAGAGCCTAAGCAAAACACATCCCTGTGCTCTTAAAGCTGCACATGCTTTGGACTCTATAAAGCTTAGAGGCATCAAAACAGCACAGAGTCATTACTCTGCTTGGCACGTAAAGGATCCGGCAGTAGGGGGCAATTCACTCAAGAGATTCACCACACCTCTTGGGGAAATACTAGCTAACTGTGAATATGCTTTATAGTGCCATGTCCCAATTATTAGATTAAGACTGGAAGGACAGAAAAACATCTAGTACTTGATAAAGAGATTTCTTCTACTCAAGCAGGTTTTTTCTCCCACCTGAGCACATTGCTATTTCCCCCTAAAAGAGTTACATTCCAATTTCCTTTCCCTTTCCTCCCCCCAAATATCTACATTTCATCAAGCTTTTTCTTACGATTATTTTATTTCCTTTTGGGGGCGGGGCGGGGGGACAGTCCTTGGTAAACTGAAAGACATTATGGTGGTGTGTTCTGTCTAAAGAGCAGCCATTTTAATTTTTATCAGCCCCACCAAAATTGCAACAAACCCCCTAGAGCAGTGGTTCTCAACCTGTGGGTCAGGACCCCTCTGGGGGTCGAACGACCCGTTCACAGGGGTCGCCTAACACCACTGGAAAACACATATTCCCAGGTGTTCCCAAATAATTTTAAGGTTGGGGGTCACGACAACATAAGGGACTGTGTTACAGGGTCGCGGCATTAGGAAGGTTGAGAACTACTGCCCAAGAGTTTGGGATGTCCTAATCATTCCAATAACCTGCAGACTAGAAGTTGGTGTTAATTTTAGAAATGGAACAAGGCTGGGAATAACCTTCCCAGGGGTCTTCCGATGAACAAGGGGAAGGGAATTAAAGAGCTCTTTTATTAAAAAAAATATGATCTCTCCTACAGTAACATTCCCCAAACTAATGTACTCCAGTTATTGGACTACAACTGCCATGATCCCTAGGCAGCAAGAAGGTGATCAAAAAATCAATGCCTTTTACTATAAGTACACTGGAATCTCTTAAATTAGGGCTGTCAAACTCCTGGCTCGTGGGCCGGATGCATCATGTGCTGGCCACGCCTACATCCGGTTTGGCAAAGGGGGGGGGAAAGTACTGATACATTATGTGAGACCGCCGTGACGTTTGACACCCGTCTTAAATGGTTGAAGGTGTGTGTGTGTGTGTGTGTGTGTGTGTGTGTGTGTGTGTGTGTGTGGAGTCAACAATCTGGAACTAAAGCAGTGATTTTTCAAATTTGGCGATTTTTAAGATCAGCTCCCAGAATTTCCCAGCTGCACATCTGGGAGTTAAGAAGCTCACACCTCTTAAACTTGTCAAGTTTGAAAAACACTCACCTCAAGTCTCCCATCTCTGTTTATAAAACCTTTCTAGTTGCATAGTTGCAGCCCCTCAAGAATGAACCTCATCCAGGATGGCCAAACAAAGACCACCATTTCTCTACCAACACAGGCCTTGGTTAAAACCTGGCTTAAAGCAAGGTGCTTAGGGCAAACTTAGAAGTTAACTCAGGGAGGGATGTATTTGAAGCACAAATGAGATTTGTATCTATCGTTCAGGTGGAGGTGCTTGTTCCTAACAAGTAAATTCCGGTCTCAGCGACAAATAATTACTTGCCCTCTAGAAAGACCATTGTAAATGGTGAAGGACGAGAGACTTGGGAGGGTTCCTGGCTTTCTTTGCAAACTTGCCGCTGTCTGTTGCAACTAAGCTGAAATAATAGCACATATAAAAATTTGCATATTGACAACAAGCCTTATTTTCAAACTTCAATGAAGCAACCCAGGAGCAATCAGAATTCATGGTGCATGGGAATGCTGACCTTTTGTCCTTGAGTATTTGATTCCAAGAGACGTATCAAGAAGGCCAGAGAGCCTCCCCCATCCTTCCCCACAGAGACTGCAGTTCTTCAGCGTTAGGCTTGGGAGATGGGTGCCCACGGACCAGAGCTGGCTTTTCATTTATTTAGGAAAACAGGATTGCCGCCCCAAGAAAGCTCTGGATTCTGCGTGAAGGGATATGTAACAGGTAGGTCCTGAACAGATGGCTATTTACAAGGGAAAGCGAAGGGACCACACGCAAGTATCCTCCTCTCCTGGGAGGAAAACAGAGCCTTCCAGCCAGCTGAATATCAACTGGATCTTGATCAATGGGACACATCTAAGGTAGACTTCTATGTTGACCCAACAGTGTTCGTCACCTTCTGCAGCCCTTGTTTCTTGAAACCTGAAAGTCGAGACCACAAATCACTGTTGAAGAGAATAGCACAGAAAGGGGGGGGGGGGAAATCCCGTAGGCCTTGTGGTCTAGCGTCGATGAGACAGACTCCTGTGATCCCCAGGTCTCAGTATCCTGCCGTTCCTGGTGTGAATCAGCTGCACAAAATAGTTCACTGCTTGACTGGTGGTGATCACTGTTTTTCATAAAATATTTGCCTGTTGTTCTCCCATTTTTTGCAAGCCCAAATATCAGGCCAGCTGGCAGGTCATCTGTTAGTTGAGAGCACCGGATCTGGTCGGAATGGCTCGCAGAAGGCCCAGCGATGCTTCCAAAGCCTTTCCTGAGGCAAATGGTGATAATTTCAAAAAAACAAAACAAAACCCCTAAACAGAAACAGAAAGCGCACCCCGGCAATGTTTATTCACAACTGCAGTGAGCTTCCCAGTGGCTGGGAGCCAGCCCTGCTTCGTCCTCCATGTATTTACAGTGTCAAGACCATAGTTGAAGTCTGTGCCCGCTCAGCTCTGCCCCTTCCACAGGAGCAGGCTCAGCAGGCAAACCCGGGCACAAAACACAAGCAGGTGAACAAGCCCACTCCCAGAGCATCCGGTGGGCTTCCCAGCAACTTCTTAAAAGCCTCTTCTCTGGCCCAACCCTAAAGCAGTAGCTGGGAGTCAGATGCTTTGCCGGGGCAGCCCTGGCACATTCGTTTGTGTCTCAGCAACCGGTCCGTCCTGGAGAAGCTCTGCGGAAGGGAAAGGAGAGAAAAACAAAATCCGGAGAGAGGACCAAAAAGACAAGGTTCTGTGCCAGAGGTGGGGAAAACGATGGCCCCTTTATGACTTGTGGACTTCAACTCCCAGAATTCCTGAGCCAGCAGGAAGTCCACAAGTCACAAAAGGGCCATCGTTTTCTCAGCCCTGCTCTATGCAAAACCAGAAACCCTGCATTCTAGGTCAGTGCGATTGAAAACCGCACATGGAGCAGTGGGCCTTTGTGACTGGAAGTAGGAAGATCCTGGGGCCAACCCTCCTCCTGTCAGGGAAGCTCCATGTGAAGGAGTTATACTTTCTCCACCAATCTCTCATAGAGTTGCCCCTCGGGAAAAAGTTAGAAGACGGAATACTCTCTGCTCCACATGAACTTTCTAGAGGATTAAACAAAAAAGCTGAACCTCAACTAAAATGCAGGATTTGTAGTTTTCCTTTCGTTTTTGCACAGACATAGAACTAAAATGGCTGGCCTAACTAACTAACTAACTAACTAACTAACTAACTAACTAACTAACTAACTAACTAACATGAACTGGCTGGCTAGTTCAAACTCCAGGAGGAAATTCTGGACCCTTCCTTAGGAATGCCAGATCACAATTCTGGAATGACAATAAAATCCAGTTGACAGAATTCCCTTAACATGTGGGGGGAAAGTGTGTAGTATCAGACGGGTTAGCGAGTGCTTTGAGTGCACTGTTTAGGGCTATGCTTTGGGAGAAGAGTATGGGCTGAATAACAAAGACAGGCCATTATTCAAATAAAACTTTAACTATATTAACAAGAGCCTTGGTGATGCAGTGGTTAAATGCAGCACTGCAGTCTCTGCTGACTTGTTCAGCAGGTTGTCAGATTGAATCCCCAGGCTTAAGGTTGACTCAGCCTTCCATCCTTTCTAAGGTCGGTGAAATGAGGATCCAGATTGTTGGGGGCAATAAGCTGACTC
>JANHGC010009809.1:363946-374905 GCA_027560395.1 Boaedon fuliginosus | reverse complement strand
CCACACCGTGGTTTTACCCCAGACTTAGGAGGCCATGCAGTGGAACATCCATATAAAAAATTGATCTACATTCACATTCATCCAATGTTCACAAATTGTGTATGTTAACTCTACCTAATTGTGGATTCAAGTCCTCCTATAAACTGTAAGACGCTGAGCTTGTTGATCAGAAAGATCAGCAGTTTGGTGGTTCGAATCCGTAGCACTGTGTAAAGGAGTGAGCTCCTGTTACTTGTCCCAGCTTCTGCCAACCTAGCAGTTCGAAAGCATGTAAACATTCAAGTAGAAAAATGGGGACCATCTTTGGTGGGAAGGTAACAGTGTTCTGTGCACCTTTGGCATTCAGTCATGCCAGCCACATGACCACAGAGATGTCTTCAGATAGCGCTGGCTCTTCGCGTTTGAAACAGAGATGAGCACTACCCCATAGACTCGGGAACCAACTAGCACGTATGTGCAAGGGGAACCTTTATTTTACCTTTATAAACTGTAACATAGTGGTTGGAATATTACTTGTATCTGGCATTTACAACATAAGACCTGATTTTATTCCAATGACATTATCTACTTTAATGCAAGAGGATCTCCATTCTGAGATTCATCAATTAGATGTGACTTTTCAGTTCTATTCCAGAAAATCTGGTTATCCGCTAGTGTTGTCTAATAAGCAATGGACTGTTGGATATTGTTTTCACAGGTTAAACTAGTTAAATAATGAAGGGGTTAAGTGAAAGACTAATGGACACATGATTGAAGCACCCAATCAGAGACTACAGAACTTTCACCCAGAACCCTCTTTTCTCCTCCACCTCATTTTCTCATTGAACTTCGTAGTGTATGGTCTGTTCTCTTTTCTTATGTACTGTATATATAGGATAATACTTGAATAGAATGCTCTATTCAGAAGTGTAAATACTTGTAAATATATATGTCTATAAATAAATGTATATATTGTTATTATGGATAAGTTTATTCCTGTGTCTTACTTCATCACTGAGCCACATTGGTCACAATCATTGCATCTTATATCTATAAAAGAGAGGTGGGATGCGGATATGTGTTTGTATGTGCTCTAGACAGACTTTCAGTTCTTCACCAATCTACCTCAAACTTGGCAGATAGATAGAAAGGCATAGTAAGATCAGCACTGTCGGGGTCTCCAAATGGTAGGGGGCCTTTTGTCCCCTTTTTTGGGGGAGGCAGAGGACATTTAATGACCAAGCAACAACTCTCTACTGAGTGTGTACAGTTTTCAAACTGACTGAGGCACCATATTCAAACCCCTGAGGCACCATGTTTTATACATATAAATTCCAGATTTGCCCCAGCAGTGACGGGTCCATGACACACGGAGCAGCCCACCCCACCAAGTAAGGTTGCCTACAATATTGGAGGGGGCATGGGGGCTTAAGAAGGCCCACAAATGGCTGTGGCCCAGTGCCCCTGTCAAGCCTTGTCTGCCTTTCCTCAGAGCTGGGCTGCCCTTGGCCCAGAGACGGCCTTGCCAGAGCAGAGATGTAGGAGGGGGTGCCAGGGGCTTCGGAAGGCCCACAAATGATGTGGCATAAACACCACCACCACCCCGAGCAAGGCTGGATAATCAGCTAGTCATGAATAAATTCCAGAATAGAACGTGGCTGAGAGATCTGATCTCCCCTATGTAACTTGGAGGGCATAGAATAGGTTGAGAATCCCTAACTGTAACACCAATATGCTCAAGTGGAGGTTGCTAGTGGATAACAATATGCTGTGTGATTGTGGAGAGATGCAGAGTCTGACCCATTTGTTGGCCTTTCATGGAGATGATGAGGGGGATCTTAGGATTGCTACCCAGATACCACATAGGATTGTAATCAGAAACAGATTTATTTTAAGAATAGTAGATAGATGTCTCAGGTGAGACTACAGGAACAGAAAAAAACCATGCAAGCTCCTTATATAAGAAGGAGACCACATCTCCCCCTACAAGTGTCCAAGGTGCAGCACTACCAGCTGCTGCCACCCAGAGGCGCATTGGGGGCAGTACCAGGCAGACTGTTTAATGTGACATGGCCTCTCAATTACTACTGGTAGAATGCACTGAAAGTTGTTTGTTTCTGGCCGGTGACAAAGCCAAAGTGGGGCTCATTTTGGCAGTTATGGTTTGATCTGAACATGAAATAAATAAAATCGTAAGTAAAGTGTTTGAGGTCTGTTTGAAGGAAATGCTTCCTGCATCAGTTTACCTATAACAGTGATGTTTGGGGTGTCAATTTTCTTTTCTAATTCCTGAATTTTTAGCTTGCAAACAAAGGATCTAGTTGGGGGGGAAAAGCCACCATGTCTCCCTGCTGAGGGCAACTGTAGTTCAATAGTATACCTAAAACCAAACAACGCTGTCCAAAACAATTTAGGTTGATAGGTACCTGTTCTAGTTTCCTCATTCATCTGCATCAATACCATGCCAAGGTTTCTGATTGGGTTCTAGCTTTGTTAATCCCACTCTACAAAAAAGGAAGCAAATAACTAGCTGTCAATTATCATCCCATTAGCTGCCTCAATATGGTCAGTAAACTATATGCCGCATTGCAGGCTTCTGGATTGGGTTGTAACTTAAAATGTTTTGGGTGATGAACAGGCAGGCTTCAAAGTAAGGCTACTCAATCACCAACCATGTTCTAACCTTCCAACACATAGTTAACAGATACTCCTCTGGAGCATGCTCATTACTCTACGCAGTGCATAGTGATCAGAGATGTTCTTTTGACCTTATCTGCACATCAAAACTGTGGGAGAAATTGAACTCTTCTTCAATTGAAAACTAGTATGTAAGTACCAGTAATCGTTTATGTGAGAATTCCTGGATGAAGGTACGATGTAATGCTCAAGGATGCTGCACTAAAGAAATCCCTGTTAAGAGGGGAGTGAGACAAAACTATATCTAGCTCCCCTTCTAGTCATATCTGTTGATATTTGTCTGTCTATCTGTCTAGAGCAGGGCTGTCAAACTCGTGGGCCAGATGCATCACGTGCTGGCCACACCCACGCCTGGTTTAGCAAAGGAGAAAAAAGTCACAATACATCACGTGATGATGCCATGACAATGTGAGTTTGACACCCTGGTCTAGAAGAACAAAATTAATTATTTTAAAACAAAGTTCAAGGTTTTTACTAAGAGCCCCAAGATGCATGTCTGGCAACTAAATGATCATCTAACAGAACAAGTCAAAACCTTTAAATATCTGGGGATTGTCTTCAAATCTATAGGTAACCATAAATCTCATGCTGACTACATCACTTTAAATGCACACACACACACACACACACACATCAGCTTTACACAGCATTTACTTCTGTGCTAAGATCTTAGCCCAACTCCTTCTTTGCAGCTCATTTGGGCCACTCTAGATCATTCCTTGCTTCAGAAAGAATTCAGTCCAAGTTTCAAGCACTTTACTGTGTTTCAAATATAATCCTTTGCTGTGAAGTTGGCTTTCTTAAAATTGAAACTGGATTTACAACTTCTTCTACTGGCTTAAGCTCTTCTTTCCAATTGGTTGGGCCCCTTATGACAGATGACTTCCAGTGTTCCTGGAGTCAGGTAATACATGCTAGATTGCAACTTTATTCATGACCAGCTATCACCTTGGCTCACTATAAACAAGCACTAGCTCATCTCAAAACAGTGATCCATTTATTCAGAGCTGCAAACAGACGTTCCAGTTTTACCCAGAAACACCTTCTTTTGCCACTCGGCACATCTTCTCCAACCAGCTAGATACAACAGTCATATAACAATGGCCAACAGTCTTTACTGGAAAAGGGTTACCAAAACATCCCCTTTAAAAGAGACTATGTGGTTGAGGAATAATTGAATTGATGGAACATACTTGTATTTTATTGACCTCTCTGTGCAGGTGCTCAACAGGAAATGTTATTTCCACTCTGTACTAAATATCTTGGTCATTCCAATCTTTTCTATCTCAAGATGTTATTATTGGATCAATCTGATTTTATTTCCTTGACCATAGCCAAGTGTTCTGTACTCTGCATAGTACACCATAGTATTAACTTTGACCCTTTTTAGATATTTTAGAAAACTACATTTTTCCTTCTTTCTAAATTAACTGTGACTTTTGTGTTTTATTTGCTGATATATAACAGAATAAAGATTTGATGTTTGATTGATAGCTTTATTTGGACATCAATTGCCATTATTGTAATGGATTATGGTAAAATCCATTTTTCTTCCTTAGCTGAAATATGTTAGCTCATATATCATAAAATAAACATTTATTTGTATCTTTAAAAGCTACTATGATTAAGTAATAATAATTTTGACTAATATATCATTCCCTTGCCTTTCTGTAAATATTCATTTGTAGGACCAAATGATTTAATAGCCAAATCATTCATAAATAACCATTATGTACTACAGTAAATTCTATATTAAAACATGCGACAAAATATACAACGCTAAAAAAGGATAACTATGATAGATTAAAAGATCAAATTAAATTAGAGCTGGATAGCCTGGATAAAGGAATGGGTTACCCTACATAATAAAAGACTCCTTACACTAGAAGGGTTTGCTCTCCAGATGGGTTGGGATGCCTATATATGGTATGATAAAAATAGAAGCCCAAAACACTTCCATAACCATATTATTAGAGATGCACTAAGTACAAATTGGGCTAAGATAAAGAAGAAACACTACGACAAAGTACCGCTCTTGGTGTCACCGCTAGAGGCATGGACATACCCAACTCTTACAAACTTTGAGAAAATTATACAATATAATGAGGCTTTAAATAAAAAAGAATTAAAAACAAAGGAAGAAATAAGTGTACAAGGAATAGAAATATCTTGGTGGTCCTATTTACAACTGAAATCGAGCTATGAGAATGATAAGAAAAAATTTGGATTCAGTAAAAACCTTAATGGATTGGATCGAATCCTGATAGGAACAAATGAAACACTAATTAGAAAACCATATAAATATATAATGGAAGAAAAATTGGGAGAGGGAGAACATGGAATAATTAGGCCAATATGGAAAAACAAATTGGTTATATGATTGATTCGGAAAATTGTGATAGGATATGGAATAAGAATCTCAGATTAACAAGATTAGTGGCATACAAGGAAAATCTCTATAAAACCTATTATAGGTGGAATTATTCACCAGTGCAATTAGCCAGGGTGAAAAAAAAATAATGCCGCAAAGTGTTGGAAGTGTGACCAAGTTCCTGAATTCTTTTTCACATGTGGTGGAAGTGCCCCAAAGCAATAAAATAAAAATATGTTGTTGTGTCCACAGCTCCATTTGAATAGGAGTTGGGATTTTAAGTTGTGGTCAGCTGAATATCAGTTTGAAGGCTATCGTAATTTGGTGTGCCGCATTGTGATTGGCTACCAAGGGTTTTCAAACATTCCACCAATCAGCAGACTGCTATCGTATAAATTAAGGAGCCATTGCGGCTCAAATAAACTGAGAATGCTCTAGTAATAAAACTGTTGTTTTTATCGTTTGTCGGAGTCATCCTTCCGAACCCACTACACAACACCTGCGTGTTCAAATATTTCTAAGGATTGTTGGATTCTTTAATGTGAGATTTTATCATGTGCTTTTAGATTTCCAAATACACAAATTTTATTGCTAACCTTGAAACATTCCTATAATTTTATATGAATTTTGCTAAAATTTATGGTTGCATATAAATGTTTCAAATACAAAAATTCCAATGTTCATCTATCCTGGTACCTGCTAAACATTTTGGACCACACCTCCCATTATTACTAGTCTACTTGGTCACCTATCAGTTGACAATGCCAAGAATAAAACCTAGAAGGCATCCAGTTGAGGGAAGCTGGCTATTAAATCACTGTCATCTACCTGTTTAATAAAGTATCAAACAATCACAGATTTTGGTTCTCTTCCAACCCTCATGCTTTTGATAGATTTTAGACTTTTACAAATGTGGAACAATGATGTGCTCTTTGCCTTCTTCCCAGATGGTTTTGGAAAGTCCTTGTTGCAACCTAGCACCACTTTTGATGTAGCCCACTTCGTAGATTTTCAGATGTCCCTCTGTATGTTCTGTATGAGCCCTGGTGGTGCAGTGGTTAGAATGCAGGCTATTTCTGCAATTTGGCAGTTCCAATTTCACCAGGCTCAAGGTTGACTCAGCTTTCCATCCTTCTGAGGTCGGTAAAATGAGGATCCAGATTGTTGGGGGCAATAGGCTGGTTCTGTAAGCTGTTTAGAGAGGGCTGTAAAGCACTGTGAAGCAGTATATAAGTCTAAGTGCTATTGCTACTCACAGCTATAGTCTAGTACCAGCATGGCTTAAAAACCAGCTCTGTATTTTCCTGCTCTCTCTTTTTTCCTGGATCATTATATATTCTTTAGGTTTTCAGATTGCTTCACTTTCAAAGGAAGAGAGGTTCACATGTGCCAAATGTTAAATGATTTCATTAACATGCGCTAGCCATGGCACTACTGTAACCTGTCCACTAGGTGACAGCATTGAGCGCCTTGCCACCCACAGGAAGAGGAGGGGTTTCTACCTAGCTATATAACCCCTTCTCACACCTCACATATAAAGCTTTTTTGTATCATGTTCTTACTAGGGTAGACATGCATGTGGCATGTCTGCGCCCAATCCTATAAAAACTCATGGACAGCCTATTATTCATTTATTCTTGTTTCTTTTCAATAAAGTTAAGTTCTATTTCAAGCATCTGCCTACAGCATCTTCTTTGGTTAGGGGCATCCAAACGATCCTTCAAACAACCATCAAAAACATCCACACCACATCAACTTAATTATTCTGTTTTATTTCACGATGAGGTTACCATGTTTTTTTTTTAAATTATCCATTTAAAAATGAAGCTAAAACATAGATTGTTAACATTGTGATTTCAACAGTATAAACAAAAGGCAGATTAACGAAATCGCTCCAACAAGATTAATTTGGTGGGGACTCATGGTGATCGGCATTAAAAAGTAAGTCTGAAAGCGCTGCGAAAAAGCTAAGCGACAAATAGTAAAGCTGGCCTTCACAAGGGCTCTGGCAGATGGAGAGTCTGGGAAGAACTCTGTAGTAGAAAACCAAGTGAGTAAAAAATGTACAGAAGTGTTAAGAATATCCTACGTATGCCTGAAATAGTAGTCTCAGAGCAAGTTTCCCTTGTAGATTAGTTCTCCAATTAACAGAACGCAGTCAGGAGGACCATCTACCTACAGGCTATTGAATCTTCTGCAGTCTTTGAACCCATCCTGAACAATGGGATCTATGTCCTATCATTGCACAACTATGGCAGTTCCCAACCACAGTTTAGTGATAGACATTTGGTGGTACATCCTTCCTGCCACCAATTATCAGGACTTCAAAGATCCAAGGTTACATACCAAGCTGGAAGATCAATGGTCCTAATTGGTTTAGGGAAACTTTGTATGCTCTTGCCCTGATAATACTTTAGTGTCAAAATTCTAGATGAGCATCATTTCTAAAAAGGATAGAACACATGGATGGTGGGAATACCCATACCCACAGTAACTATGTAACAAGGAAACTGGCCTGATGTAAGGAGAGATAATGTAGGATATACAGTATACTGGAAACAAGCATCATATAATAAAAAGGAGAGCCTATAAAAACCCGCCCAAGAATGAAAGGTTCTAAAAAGAATAGGTTTACAAACCCAATCCATCAGGGTCAAACTTTCCTCTTGACAACTAACATCTCTCCCACCTAAGGGTTATTTTTTGGTTTAGGGTAAGACCACAAAAATAGTTTATCTGTTAGCCTTGTTGGCATGTAGCTTACAGGGAGGTAAAAGAGTTTGGCATCCCAACCAGCTGAGTAGCGGAAGCGAGGATGCACAGCAGTCAATGCATGTTCCATGCAGTTGGTAACCAGATGAAGCTTAGAATTGCAGCTGGCTTGCAACTTAGAGGTTCCTTTAATCACTACAGAGAGAGAGATGAGGGAAAAAATGAAATAAGAATACACTTGTTCTTCACAAAATATAAATTAAAACCATCCTAAGACCTCATTTCAAAATCCTGAATACAAATGGCCCAGACTGTACCTATTCTTTCCAACTACGTCTTTTGCTCATTACAAATTTAGGTGCCTGAAATTAATATCCTGAGAAGCATGGGTTTCGTTTATAAAATAGTCAATGTGTTAAGAATGCATTCAGACAGAAGTAATGCTCAGGGTAACAGCATCATTCGAATATGTAGAAGATTTTCTGTAGATATGTGACTCATTGCACCAAATGCATTGGCCCCAGAAAGGTTGATCTCTTTCATCCAATTAAGGGGTTCTAAGTAACTCCCACCCAGGCATACATTATGCCCACCAGTTTAGCAATCGGTGTGTTCTCAACCCCGAGAGTTCCCAAAGAAAGCTAGGATACTTCAGAAAAGTAGGATAGTTCATGTAAGTTAGTTATCAGAAAACAAAAATCAATCTTTCTAAAACTGGGTGTAATTTTTGACACATGACAGAATCTAGACACAGCAGCCAAGCAGATACACCAGCAAAACATTTTACATGGAACTAATTTGATTCAGCTTTGTATGCTCCTTATACGAGTCATATAATTATTATGTCCTTCTTTCTTACAATTTTTCCCTAATATTATGGACACTGGGGATGACGTATTTATTTTGGAATCCAGCTGAACAAAGTTAATGTTTGCACCCATTTTTCTATTACAATATTTGATTCAAATTTCTGGCCCTTAAAATTGCCAAGGATAGGCATGGCATTCTTCAGGTGGTTTCCAACAGGATTTTTGAAGCCCACATATACAGATAGTCCTCAATTTACCTCCATTCATTTAGTGACGTTCAAAGTGTCAACAGCACTGAAAAAAGTGACTTATAATCTCTTTTCACTTTTTATGGCTGCAGCAGCATTCACATTATCAAAATGTAGGCACTTGGCAACTAGCATGTATTTATGACAGTTGCACTGTTTTGGGGTGATGTGATCTCCATGGAGACACAGGGGTGAGAATACAGTATTGCAGGCTACTTCTGCTGACTGCCAGCTGCCAGCAGTTTGGCAGTTCGATCCTGACCGGCTCAAGGTTGACTTAGCCTTCCATCCTTCCAAGTCAGTAAAATGAGGACCCAGATTGTTAGTGAGAAGTATGGCGAGACAGAATTTCTACCCATTCTGATTATTTGATAGAGAATATCATATCATTTAATAGAATCGTATTTTATTTCCTAGTTGAGGAAATAAGTTTCTTAGATTTCTTTGAGAGGCTTACTTGAATTAAAGTCTCCTTTAAGGGGGAAGCAAACTTAACATTCAAGAGTTAACAACCACAGGGTCAGACTACCCATCTGTTAAGAAACACTGTCAGCTCTCTGCAGTTGACCCAGAAGTCCTGGACTCCATATTGTGTGACATCAGGTTCTGAGAAAACAGGTGTTGTGGTTCGGCAGCCATCAGCGGAGCTGGCAGCTGATTCTGACTCTGAGGAGGTTGGGAAGGATCCTGGGCCAGGCTTGGACTCGAGGGAAGGATCGGAAGAAGGCTCTATGTCTGAAGCAGAAATGGAGACAGGACCATCTGCCAGCTATCAGTTGTCTTCTGCATCAGTGAAGCAGAACAGCTGGAGCCAATTATCAGTGTGCGCATGCGCAGAGTTACTAGGAGGCAAGAACAGATCAGGAAAAGGGACCGATGGGAGAGCAAGACCACAGGTGATCAGTGAATGACCACTCCCATAAGGCATAAAGAGGAATGAAAGGGGAGTGGAATTCACAGGAAACAACTCGTTTGATTTTATTTGCATTCATGGACTTTTATTTCTGCTTCGAGAACCGTGTTCTTTGCAGTTGTGTTGGACTGTTATCTGCTTGGCAGCTTTCCTGGAACTATTTTCAGGTCTGTCATTACAGCTACTGATAATGAAGACAGTCTTTGTTTTGTAAAGAAAAATAAAAGGCTTTTGCTTTTAAGAACTGGCTTTGGGTGTCATTGGGAAGCCTAGGTCAGGACAACAGGAGAATCATACTCACATGACTTATAATAACCCTCTCCATATGCTTTCTTGGTTTCTTCTGGAAGACGCTCCCAGAGGTACCTGAAGTTATCTTGCAAGATTTTATCATTGGTGATTGCAGTTTGGAAGTAACCTGGCTCTATTATGCTGACTTTCACTCCAAAGGGGGCGAGTTCAAGCCTGA
The DNA here is from genome assembly GCA_027560395.1 of Boaedon fuliginosus. NCBI lineage: Eukaryota > Metazoa > Chordata > Lepidosauria > Squamata > Lamprophiidae > Boaedon > Boaedon fuliginosus. The sequence goes on along the minus strand of JANHGC010009809.1, from coordinate 364,707 downwards.
AAAAAAAATAATATTATCTATCACTGGTCCTGGAAGATAATTATGGCTGTGTCATCTTGAAAAATGCAGGAGCATGGACAAAAGGAAAGAACGGAGAATAAAAGAAAGTGAATAAAATACAAAATGAGAAAGTACAAATTCTGTGTTCTGCATGAAAAAGTATAATAAAACAGATTAATCTCCCAAAAGAAAGCATGGGAAATATTTAAGGCTATTACTTCTAAAAACTGTGCTTCTATAGCACAGAATACAATTATTTTTACTTGAAAGTAAAAAGCCTGAGCTGTAGAAGTACAGGTAATCCTTGACTTACAACAGTTCATTTAGTGACTGTTCAAAGTTACAATGGCACTTTTAAAAAGTGACTTATGACCGCTTTTGACAATTAAGACCTTTGAAGCATTCCCATGTTCATGTGATCAAAATTCAGATGCCTGGCAACTGGTTCATACTTATGACCATTGCTGTGTCCCAAGGCAATGTGATCCCCTTTGGTGGCCTTCTGACAGGCAAAGTCAACTGCAGTGATTCACTTAACAACTGAGGCAAGAAAGGTCATAAAATGGAGCAAAACCCACTTAACAAATGTTTCACCTAACAACAAAATTTTTGACTCATAAGTCATAAGTCGAGGACACCTGTATCAAGAATCCTCAAGCTTTGAGGAGATATAAATGAGCTACTCCAATGTAAGCAGTTGAAAGACTGCAGTAAGAAGCTTGCCTTCATTAAATCCATTTGCATATAAATGGTAGGCTGTG